>OX345645.1:3907740-3972740 GCA_947044365.1 Petrosia ficiformis | reverse complement strand
GTGGCTTCCTTAGACATGTTATCGAGGAACTGTCTTTTAGGCTTGATGACGTCTTTTTTAATTTCATGTTGAACCCAATTAAGATTGGTTGGTAATGCCTGCATTAGAATGAGATAAGCTGATGGAGAAGTGATCTTAATAGATGAGTGATACTGAAAGTCAGAGAAGATGCTAGGATTCGTCAATCCCATTCCTCCGTATCGAACAGGGAGATTGAAGAGATGATGTTTAGGGTCACTCATAGCTGCTTGGCCAGTCAAAGAGGGACTAAAAAGGCTTTGAATAGTTTTCTTGAGAGGTTGAAGTAAGTGATCGATATTGGGTCAGGTTTGACAAAGAAAAGTCCACTTGCTTGAAAACCCATGTGTAACTGCAGCATATGATGAATGTGGAGATGATTTGGCTATTTCCGAAAAAGTTCTTAATTCAATCTCCCACTCCGAAACTTTATCAGTGACATATTTCTTGACATTCCCAAGAACCTATAGGTGAGCCAAGTACAGGCCGTCTTTCGGTGGTGACAGAGATTTAAGTATCCTGAAAGATGGTCCTTGCATCTTGGGAGAGATCCTGTTTAACGAGGAGCCATGTTTTGATGGCATTCAGAAGATACCCATAGGACGGACCAATGCTGACTAATAGTGTCCCACGATTCCCAGAGAGGTTGGAGCCAACCAGCGGCAGAGGCATCATCATCAGCATATCATGATTGTACAATGGCCGGATGAGCGAGATGATTAATGAGAGGAAGTGTTGCGAGAGCATACATTGACATTGCTAAAGGGTCTTAGTGGAACCTGGTTGGTTATGGCACTCTCCGAGACAACCTGGCAAATAGCCAGAACAGATAAGACTCAATTCAACACAGGCACAGCTCTTACACAGACCCTTTTTGTTACATCGACAGCACGCTCTGGTTGCCATTTTTTCAAAACCTGTGATCAGCGTATCTATATGTTATAGTTATATATTACAGTACAGTACAGTAATAGTACAACACAGTAGTAGTTTCTGTATGGATGATCATATTTTTCAGATATCAGTGAAGCTATTCTCTTGTATACAGTAGTCGCAGTAGGCCTCAAAATTATTTCTCCTGACTCCTCCATGAGAGTAGAGAAGGATCCATCAAGCCATAAAGACATTCGACGTTGAAGATGGACTGTATGTTCTTTAGACAAGCATGAGGTTTTTGTAGAACCAACATTAGTAGTAAAAATGCTGCAGTTAAAGCAGCAGACTCAAGAGATGAGCCCTCAGCATAAGCTGTAAATAATCTTGTCAAATCTCCCACAAACAAATTGCCTGCTTTTCTAGAAGGGACTTTAAAAAGGTTATGATGCCATGCCAATGGATAGCTTCATTATAACACTCACTGAGGGCAAGGCAGCATTCTCTACCCTTATGGTTACCCCAAAGTAACGATGGAACTTCCAATTTCGTGAACTGTGGCAGATCAGGTACAAATGACAGCTGAGAGGCAAATGATGAGAGGAAATGTTAATCTTAGTAACTGAATCACTACCTGGATTAGAGTGATCACTACCTAAGGAAGGACCATCAGAAATTGGAATGGGAGTGGAGAAAACCCCGGTAACAAAGGACTCAGAAGGAGACTTATATGTAGATAAGGCATCATTAGCAACATCATATGGATCAGAGATAGTAGAAGAAGAAGGTGGACAGAGAAGGGAACCAGAATGGCTTTGGTTATCGCAATGGCCAGAACAAAGAGGAAGACAGTTAATACAGAGATTGTTAGACTTAGAACATGAACAGTTCTTACATAGTCCCTTTAAATTACACTTGCAGTATGTAGGTATTTTGTAGAACCAGGAATCTAACACTTTCTAACACTGTCTAAAACGGACTAACTCTTAGCTCCATTCTTCACAGCCCTTGTCTATAACAGTACTGTACTGTACAGTAATAGTACAGTGCAGTACAGTACAGTAATAGTACAGTAATAGTACAGTACAGTAATAGTGCAGTACAGTACAGTACAGTACAGTAATAGTACAGTACAGTAATAGTACAGTACAGTTATTTTGCAGTACAGTACAGTACAGTACAGTACAGTAATAGTACAATACAGTAATAGTACAGTACGGTACAGTACGGTACAGTACTCTTTATATTATAGTAAAGTAATCGTACTACTGATTTGTGATTTTTCATTTCAACTGTAGATGAGAATACTATTAAATGTTTTATTTTGTTATAAAGGGATGATTGTTTTGTGATAATGTTGCAGTATCTCAATGAACTGTCTTTTCATTACATAGCTGCTGGAACTGTAAAGGCAGCACAGGTCCGTTCTTAATTAAGTTCCTTCATCTATTCATCTCTTTATCTATTCATTTTTAATTCTATCCGCTAACTTCTTGTCTTAATCATCACTTCATCTCTTACATCTCTCTAGGAATGGCTGCGTTTCATGAGACAATGTGTAGTTATGAAGAAACCACTGGAGACCCGTTCCGAAGTTCAACAGATCCGGTCTCTGTCATTATCAGTAAAAGACTGCAAGCTGACAAAAGTTGCTCATTCTCAAATCTACTGTTTAATTGCAGTTGATGGTACTTGTGTGGCTAGAACAAGACCCATATCAGAACAGTCTCCCTGTATCTTTGATGAGAACTATCGCTTTGAGTGAGTGAAATACACACAACTCTAAAGTCCTACATATATCTACTAGTCTTGCTCCCTCACCCTTTAGTCTTGTTCCCCCACCCTTTAGTCTTGCTCCCCGACCCTTTAGTCTTGCTCCCCCACCCTTTAGTCTTGCTCCCCCTCCCTTTAGTCTTGCTCCCCCACCCTTTAGTCTTGCTCCCCCATCCTTTAATCTTGCTCCCACTCCCTTTAGTCTTGCTCCCCCACCCTTTACTTTTGCTCCCCCACCCTTAATCTTGCTCCTCCACCCTTTAGTCTTGCTCCTCCACCCTTTAGTCTTGTTCCCCCACCCTTTAGTCTTGTTCCCTCACCCTTTAGTCTTGCTCCCCCATCCTTTAGTCTTGTTCCCTCACCCTTTAGTCTTGCTCCCCCTCCTTTTAGTCTTGCTCCCCCTCCCTTTACTCTTGGTCCCCCACCCTTAATCTTGCTCCCCCTCCCTTTAGTCTTTCTCCCCCTCCCTTTAGTCTTGCTCCCCCACTCTTTAGACTTGCTCCCCCTCAGTGAAGACTCAAGTACATGTACAAGTACTCAGTGAAAACTCCAGTACATGTACAAGTACTCAGTAAAAACTCAAATACATGTACAAGTACTCACTGAAGACTCAAGTACTCACTGAAGACTCAAGTACATGTACAAGTACTCTCAAGTACTCAGTTTTCATACATACAAGATAGATAGATAATTAGGAAGAGAGCTTCACAATCTATCAATTTGATTTGAGTTGTGACATTTTTAATTGCAGAGATCTTCCACTTTATTCCGGCACTGTAAATGTGGATGTTAATGCAATGAAAAAAGGATTATGGATTCCAAAAGATGCTAGTATAGGTATGATGTATTAATTAACTATAACTACAACACCTTTTCATAAAGACATTTTAACCAGTATAGTTAACATTACAACTTACAAGTCAACTGTAAAGATTTGAGTAAGCATTGAGGAAACTAAACCTATTATTATAACTATGTTATATTATACCTGGCTTTATAAAATTAAATCATACAATGGGAATATAATTATGTTGTTTTAGTATGACAATATAATGACTACTTGTAGTTATATTATACCTGGCTTCATAAAGTTAAATCGGTAATATAATTATGTTGTTTTAGTATGACAATATAATGACTACTTGTAGTTATATTATACCTGGCTTCATAAAGTTAAATCATACAATGTGAATATAATTATGTTGTTTTAGTATGACAATATAATGACTACTTGTAGTTATATTATACCTAATAATAGTCATACTATACTAATAGTCTTAGAATGTATTAAGTTTCTAAGAAACAAGATACATCATGTATACAATAACTGTAATCAATATTCATAATCATGCACACCTTTTGAGAAAGTATCCATAGTCATACTACATGTAAAAACTACAAGTAGTCATTATATTGTCATACTAAAACAACATAATTATATTACCATTGTATGATTTAACTTTATGAAGCCAGGTATAATATAACTACAAGTAGTCATTATATTATCATACTAAAACAACATAATTATATTACCATTGTATGATTTAACTTTATGAAGCCAGGTATAATATAACTACAAGTAGTCATTATATTGTCATACTAAAACAACATAATTATATTACCATTGTATGATTTAACTTTATGAAGCCAGGTATAATATAACTACAAGTAGTCATTATATTGTCATACTAAAACAACATAATTATATTACCATTGTATGATTTAACTTTATGAAGCCAGGTATAATATAACTACAAGTAGTCATTATATTGTCATACTAAACAACATAATTATATTACCATTGTATGATTCAACTTTATGAAGCCAGGTATAATATAACTACAAGTAGTCATTATATTGTCATACTAAAACAACATAATTATATTACCATTGTATGATTTAACTTTATAAAGCTACGTAGGTATAATATAACTACAAGTAGTCATTATATTGTCATACTAAACAACATAATTATATTCCCATTGTATGATTTAACTTTATGAAGCCAGGTATAATATAACTACAAGTAGTCATTATATTGTCATACTAAACAACATAATTATATTCCCATTGTATGATTTAACTTTATGAAGCCAGGTATAATATAACTACAAGTAGTCATTATATTGTCATACTAAACAACATAATTATATTCCCATTGTATGATTTAACTTTATGAAGCTAGGTATAATATAACTACAAGTAGTCATTATATTGTCATACTAAAACAACATAATTATATTCCCATTGTATGATTTAACTTTATGAAGCTAGGTATAATATAACTACAAGTAGTCATTATATTGTCATACTAAACAACATAATTATATTCCCATTGTATGATTTAACTTTATGAAGCTAGGTATAATATAACTACAAGTAGTCATTATATTATCATACTAAAACAACATAATTATATTCCCATTGTATGATTTAACTTTATGAAGCTAGGTATAATATAACTACAAGTAGTCATTATATTGTCATACTAAACAACATAATTATATTCCCATTGTATGATTTAACTTTATGAAGCTAGGTATAATATAACTACAAGTAGTCATTATATTGTCATACTAAACAACATAATTATATTCCCATTGTATGATTTAACTTTATGAAGCTAGGTATAATATAACTACAAGTAGTCATTATATTATCAAAACTACATAATTATATTCCCATTGTATGATTTAACTTTATAAAGCCAGGTATAATATAACTACAAGTAGTCATTATATTGTCAAAACTACATAATTATATTCCCATTGTATGATTTAACTTTATGAAGCTAGGTATAATATAACTACAAGTAGTCATTATATTATCAAAACTACATAATTATATTCCCATTGTATGATTTAACTTTATAAAGCCAGGTATAATATAACTACAAGTAGTCATTATATTGTCATACTAAACAACATAATTATATTCCCATTGTATGATTTAACTTTATGAAGCTAGGTATAATATAACTACAAGTAGTCATTATATTATCAAAACTACATAATTATATTCCCATTGTATGATTTAACTTTATAAAGCCAGGTATAATATAACTACAAGTAGTCATTATATTATCAAAACTACATAATTATATTCCCATTGTATGATTTAACTTTATAAAGCCAGGTATAATATAACTACAAGTAGTCATTATATTGTCATACTAAACAACATAATTATATTCCCATTGTATGATTTAACTTTATGAAGCTAGGTATAATATAACTACAAGTAGTCATTATATTGTCAAAACTACATAATTATATTCCCATTGTATGATTTAACTTTATGAAGCTAGGTATAATATAACTACAAGTAGTCATTATATTATCAAAACTACATAATTATATTCCCATTGTATGATTTAACTTTATAAAGCCAGGTATAATATAACTACAAGTAGTCATTATATTGTCATACTAAACAACATAATTATATTCCCATTGTATGATTTAACTTTATGAAGCTAGGTATAATATAACTACAAGTAGTCATTATATTATCAAAACTACATAATTATATTCCCATTGTATGAAGTATTGCTTTGCCTTCCCCATACAGGTGGAGTACAATTACAATTGACAAAGCTGCCTAATGGACAGCAGTTTGATCAATGGCACACCCTCGTCATACCTGGAACAAAAGCATCAAAAGGAAGTCTCAGAGTAATAGCCACATTTAAACATGAAGTTATTTTACCTTTGGATGCATATAGAAGCCTCAGTGAGGTAAGAAGAAGGAAAGGATTTGACAAAATAACGGATATAAACGGAAAGATGATAAGACAAATTGATTGATCAGTCTATAGATAGATGCAGTAGCTTGATTATCAGTCTATAGATAGACACAGTAGCTTGATTATCAGTCTGTAGATAGATCCGGTTGTGTAATAATCAGTCTATAGATAGATCCAGTAGTGTGATTATCAGTCTATAGATAGATCCAGTAGCTTGATTATCAGTCTATAGATAGATACTGTAGCTTGATTATCAGTTTATAGATAGTTCCAGTAGTGTGATTATCAGTCTATAGATAGATCCAGTAGTCTATAGATAGATCCAGTAGCTTGATTATCAGTCTATAGATAGATCCAGTAGTGTGATTATCAGTCTATAGATAGATCCAGTAGTCTATAGATAGATGCAGTAGCTTGATTATCAGTCTATAGATAGATACAGTAGCTTGATTATCAGTCTATAGATAGATGCAGTAGCTTGATTATCAGTCTATAGATAGATGCAGTAGCTTGATTATCAGTCTATAGATAGATACAGTAGTGTGATTATCAGTCTATAGATAGATCCAGTAGTCTATAGATAGATCCAGTAGCTTGATTATCAGTCTATAGATAGATACAGTAGTGTGATTATCAGTCTATAGATAGATCCAGTAGTCTATAGATAGATGCAGTAGCTTGATTATCAGTCTATAGATAGATACAGTAGCTTGATTATCAGTCTATAGATAGATGCAGTAGCTTGATTATCAGTCTATAGATAGATGCAGTAGCTTGATTATCAGTCTATAGATAGATGCAGTAGCTTGATTATCAGTCTATAGATAGATGCAGTAGCTTGATTATCAGTCTATAGATAGATCCAGTAGCTTGATTATCAGTCTATAGATAGATACAGTAGTGTGATTATCAGTCTATAGATAGATCCAGTAGTCTATAGATAGATACAGTAGCTTGATTATCAGTCTATAGATAGATGCAGTAGCTTGATTATCAGTCTATAGATAGATGCAGTAGCTTGATTATCAGTCTATAGATAGATGCAGTAGCTTGATTATCAGTCTATAGATAGATGCAGTAGCTTGATTATCAGTCTATAGATAGATCCAGTAGCTTGATTATCAGTCTATAGATAGATACAGTAGTGTGATTATCAGTCTATAGATAGATCCAGTAGTCTATAGATAGATGCAGTAGCTTGATTATCAGTCTATAGATAGATACAGTAGCTTGATTATCAGTCTATAGATAGATGCAGTAGCTTGATTATCAGTCTATAGATAGATGCAGTAGCTTGATTATCAGTCTATAGATAGATGCAGTAGCTTGATTATCAGTCTATAGATAGATCCAGTAGCTTGATTATCAGTCTATAGATAGATACAGTAGTGTGATTATCAGTCTATAGATAGATCCAGTAGTCTATAGATAGATGCAGTAGCTTGATTATCAGTCTATAGATAGATACAGTAGCTTGATTATCAGTCTATAGATAGATGCAGTAGCTTGATTATCAGTCTATAGATAGATGCAGTAGCTTGATTATCAGTCTATAGATAGATGCAAAAGCTTGATTAATCAGTTTTCAGAATTTTATCACAATGCAATAGACACAACACAAGGCTTTGCATCATTATGTGAACCCAGCCTTAGTGCTCACCAACTGCTTGTAATGTTATTCCTTACCAGTCACTGTGGGCACATCTCTGCACAAGTTTTAAAATTTCAATTTGGGACTTAATTAACTACCTATCATAATATATTTTTACAGGTTATTATGGATAATGATCTTGTAGTTATTGAAACCATGTCTAAAGTATTCACTGAACATCATCAAGAATTGGCCACAACACTAATTGAAATATTTTGTCATCATCAGAGAGTTCTGCAGATTATTTCGAAATGTTTAGCTAAAGTCATTCAAAATGAAGGTAATGCAATTAAATATCGTCATAGATCTGTTCACAATCACAATGACCTCAAAATTAGGATGTGATGACTTTATATGTAATATAGTGTATAGATTAATGTCATAAGGTTAATACATGATTATACTGTAAGTCTGTAACTCAGTACTCAATAATGAAGCAATAGATTGAAATTTGACACGCAAAAAGAATGGGTAGGATAATAATTACAAATGGTGCAGATTGTTGGGTATTCCAAACTAAAGTTATGAACCTTTTTGTGAGGTCAAGGTGTATGTGAATGACCTTTAGCTATACTTTGTATAGTATGAAGTAATACTGTATTCTATTGAATTGTACTAGTAACTATACTGTACTGTACTGTACTGTACTGTACTGTACCTGTACTGTACTATACTATACTGTACTGTACTTCATTGCACTGTACTCTACTCTACTCTACTCTACGGTATTGTATTGTACTTTACTGCCTTGAATTTACCAATATGATAACAAATATCTCTTAAATTGTTATGGTGTATCTATTACTTAAAGTACATTATCAAAACAACTTTTTCCAAACAGAGAACATGGCAACTCTTTTTCGAGCTAGTACATTAGCCACCATGTTGATGGAACGATTTATGAAGTTAACAGCAATGGACTATCTTTTGTCTGTTTTACGTAAACCCATACATGATATTACTACATCTACCGAGTCATGTGAGGTATGTGCTGTTACTATTAATAGAATAATGTACTATTTATATTGTCAAACAGTTACTATTAATAGAACAATATACTATTTAGATTGTCAAACAGTTACTATTAATAGAACAATGTACTATTTATATTGTCATACAGTTACTATTAATAGAACACTGTAATTATTTGTATCATCAGAACAATGTACTATTTAGATTGTCAAACAGCTACTGTTAATAGAACAATGTACTATTTAGATTGTCAAACAGTTACTATTAATGGAACAATGTACTATTTATATTGTCAAACAGTTACTATTAATAGAATTGTGTATCATCAAACAGCTACTGTTAATAGAACAATGTAATTTTATTATTACCGTTAATAGCATGGATATTAATATTAGCTTTTCCTTTGTTAGCTTAATCCAAGCTATCTCCCACGAGGAATGGACAGCTCCAAGAATCAGGAGAGACTAGAAATGCATCTTTCCAATATACTGGATGCAATATATGCTTCTGTAGATAGTTGCCCAATGTGAGTGAGAAATGTGTGCGTGTCTGTGTCTGTCTGTCTGTCTGTCTGTCTGTTTGTTCTGTCTGTCCGTCTGTCTGTCTGTGTGTCTTTGTGTGTGTGCCTGTGTCTGTCAGTTATTATATTTCATACTCTCTTTCAGGGCCTTGAGATACATATTCCAATGTTTAAGAGAAGAAGTATCAAACAAATGGGGAACAGATAATGGAGTAAAAACTAGAGTTGTATGGTAAGTGATCATTACATCAGATGATTTCATACATACTCACTAATGAAGAGTTCAGAACTAGAAAGTCAACACTACACAGACCCAGTGATTTAAAATACCGATTTCAGCGAATAGTTTTCATGTGAAAAGTATCATAAGATTATTAATAAAGATGTAACAGTTTATGAAGTTAGAATAGAACACTTAATGGCAGAGTAAGAATTAAAGTTAACACTAGTCATACTAAGAAAATTAAAGAAATATTACTTGTTGCATTCCTCAGACTACTCAGGGTTTCATTTAGGGAAGGGAGGGGTGGTAGCCAATATGCACACTACAATATCCCTGTATGTTGCCCTCCTTGATCTTTCAAATTCATTCACATTTCACTCCTTTTGACAAATTAGTTTTCTAACTGAAAGCCTGCTAGTGTTAATAATAATTGCTCTATAGTTAGAACCTCTGAGGAACCAAGGGTTCATACTGGATTTTTTCTTGGGAGAAACATTCCCCGCTCATATCATATGGACCATGTGTCGTACTAGGATAAGTGGTCCACATGATAAGATACAGCTGTAGTAGGCAATGGCATTTTATGTTGTGAGCTTATGTGACTTGTGCAGGCATAAAACTGACTGTTACTCACGGTTTCTTTCCAACCTAACTAAAGTTTGGAATGACTTTTACTAGGTAATCTTATCAATGTGTTCATATATTACTAGTCATAAGTAGGTGTATATCAAAATGTCATATCTGTTTATTCTCCTACCCAGTGGATTTTTGTTTCTGAGATTCATCTGCCCTGCTGTTCTGAAACCTCATCTCTTTCATATTACAACAGGTACAACTGTATGCGTATGTCTCTCTCACTGTCTCTTTCTCTCAAAAAAAAACTCAGTCATTTTTGCCAGTTTGCCACCCATAGTTCCAGATCTTGAGTTTAGGAAATCAGCATCTTTTCTTCATATTTATCTCCTCTGTAATTCTGTCCATCTCCATACCTATTTATATCTATCTATGTCAATCTCTATATCTATCTATATCTATCTGTGTATCTATCTATGTCATTCTCTATATCTGTATCTATCTATCTATGTCATTCTCTATATCTATCTATATCTATCTGTGTATCTATCTATGTCATTCTCTATATCTATCTATATCTATCTGTGTATCTATCTATGTCATTCTCTATATCTATCTATATCTATCTGTGTATCTATCTATGTCATTCTCTATATCTATCTATATCTATCTGTGTATCTATCTATGTCATTCTCTATATCTATCTATATCTATCTGTGTATCTATCTATGTCCTTCTTTATATCTATATTTATATCTATCTTTGTATCTATCTAATATCTGTCTATATCTGTCTATATCTATCTTTGTATCTATCTATGTCATTCTCTATATCTATCTATATCTATCTGTGTATCTATCTATGTCATTCTCTATATCTGTCTATATCTATATCTATCTGTGTATCTGTCATGTCATTTTCTATATCATATTTCAATATTCAGAACCTCCTTCCAGTGAATGTGATAGAAGTCTGAAACTGGTTACAAAGTCGATCCAGAATGTAGCCAATCTTGTGGAGTTCACCAAAGAACCATTTATGGCAGTAATGAACAGTTTTATATGCAAGCATATGGGAAAAATGAAGAAATTTGTTGATCATATTTCAGTGAGTGTAGGGATTTGAATAAATGGTTTGGTCTTAGTAATCTTATGAATCAATCTTAGTAATCACTAGTCAGTGATTAGTACAATTGAGAGTTTCAGAATCATAATAATTCGATCTCAGTGGCTAATAATAACGAGTTCAGAACCAGGAATCACTGATAATTATTATTAGGAGGAAATAAGTCACTTCACTACACGTTTAGCATTCACTTGTAATAAGAAATTGTTAAATGAAACATTTGTTCAACCATATGAAGAACAAAGTTTTTGGGGGAGTGGGGCTAATGACCGACTCTTATTGTATTTTACTGTGAGAGTATTTTCATGTAACAATAGGTTGTGACATTTTATTATTTCTCCACTATACTATACATATACTTCTGACTTGTCTTCATGAGATGCATTCATGAAATCATTCTCTTTACTTTAGACAGTAAAAGAGATTCCTTCAGTTAACCATCCCTCATCAGACCCAGCACGAGCCTGGGCCTCATTATATCGTCTCTGTCAAACATATGAACAAAAACTAAAAGAAACTTCCCAAAATGAGGTCAGTACAAGTTATATATATATATATATATATATATATATATATACTGTTAAAGATCATTTACATTCACTTTGACCTCAGAAAAATGTTCCTATATAACTTTAGTTTGAAAGGAACAACAAAATTTTCAACAACACCATTTTCATATAATTATCCTTCCTTTTCGTTTATGCATATGTCAAATTTCAATCCATTACTTCATTTTTGAGTTACAGTATAATCATGTATTAACCTTATGACATTGAACTAACACTATATTACATACAAAGTCATCATATCCTAATTTGAGATCATCCTGAATGTGAACAGACTTTAGCTTTGTTGTGGTTTTCTCATTAGTGTATAGTGGGATATTTTCATGGGGTCTTTTTTTCGTGTTTTATTCGATTTTCGTGGGTCAAATATTCATTTTGCAATCGATATTGCTCAAACTCCACCCATGACAATAAATTTTTATGAGTTAAATATTCGTGGAATGGCTCTGTATCATGAAAAACACAACAATTAGACCCCACGAAAATATCCCGCTATATGGTAATAAAACCAAATTAGGGTTATTTGGGTACATCTATGTGTGTCTTTGAATATAGGCAATAAGGAGACTATCATTTATGCTTTCCGTCTAAAACATGAAAAAACCTGTTAAGTTAGACAATATCAATAGTACTGTAGCAGGCTCTGACATTAACTGTTGTAGTCAATAAGAATAGTCTTGATAGTGTGTAATGAAATCCGTAGATGTGTACTATAAACATGGGTCTAGTATGACCTAAACTAACTCATGGGTTCCATAACAACAGGCCCAGGGCTGCATTTAGGGGGCATTTGCCCCTCCTTACTAAATTCTTGCCCCCTTGCAATATCATACCTGCACAGCAAATATCTTTTGTGGTCAAATATTTGTCTGAAAATCCAACAGAAGTGATCTCAGAGAGTGTAAAACTCAAAGATTCCTTGGGAAGCATGCCCCACACCCTCCTAGTTGGCCATATGTCTACACATCCCCCTAGTTGGCCATGTGCCTACACACATGGATGGGTGCTTCAACCCCCTTTATTTCGGCAAATACCTATTTTGCCTTCCCTTGGCAACTTTTCTGAATGCTGCAATGCAGGCCTTATAGATACACTTGTGTGACCTCCATAAGAACTGGTTTCATATACATGTGTGTATGTAAGTAGATCCTTGTTTAATTAAACTCGGTACCTTGCCACTACTGATCTCTATAGTATCATAATACTATTTGAGCAGTGACCATCATTTTAATGATCCTGCTCAGTGTAGGTACTAACCAAGCGACCACGCACTACTGATCTCTACAGTATTGAGCACTGACTATCATTTTGTCTTGCGCAGTGTGGTGCTTAACTTCAGTAGTAGCCCAGTGATTACACCACTGAGCTATTACTGATCCGTATATAATTTCAATAATGTCATATTACATCTCATACCGTCTTCCATATAGCCAAAGATCATGGAGCTGTTAGCTGTAATGCAGATGTTAAAGCAAACTGAAGCTAGATTCTTAAGCAAAGGACACATATAACTAATACAGGCATACCATTAACCTAAATCTACAATGTTAGGTGATTGTTGAATTTGATACTAAATCATGTTTGTTGTTTCATTGAACACAAGATTGAATCTAGTCCCCTAGATAACTGACGAATCATTTCTTTTTCATCACATGTATAATGTATATGTATGTATATATGTATGTAACTATGTATGTACGTGTGCATGTATATAACTATGTATGTATATATGTATGATTTTGTGTTATAACATCATATGGGTTTCTTCAATGGTTTTTCTTTTTTGTTATTAACTTTTTTCTTTGTCAAATTAAACCTGTGGTTATTTCTAAGGGACATTGCAGCTGAATCCAGTCAAATACAATTTCTGTAACATCAACATGACGTCTTTGTTAGGTAGTAGTAATTATTTCAAGTACTACTGAGTGTTCAAAATATTTTGGTTTGATAATTATTATGCCAGTAGTTCTGGTATCACCTGCCCTATATGTGGCAATTTCTTCTGATAACCATTTGGTGCTATAGAAATCTAGAATATCTGTACTATAAATGGAAAACCACACCAAACCCCACACTGGCTAGAATAAATATCTGTACTATAAATAGAAAACCACACCAAACCCCACTCTGGCTAGAATATATATCTGTACTATAAATACAAAATCACACCAAACCCCACTCTGGCTAGAATATATATCTGTACTATAAATAGAAAACCACACCCAACCCCAATCTGGCTAGAATGTTCGTACTATAAATAGAAAACCCACCAAACCCCACTCTGCCTAGAATGTTGATACTATAAATACAAAACCACACCAAACCCCACTCTGGCTAGAATATATATCTGCACTATAAATAGAAAACCACACCAAACCCCACTCTAGCTAGAATAAATTAAATATCTGTACTATAAATAGAAAACCACACCAAACTCTACTCTGGCTAGAATAAATATCTGTACTATAAATAGAAAACCACACCAAACCCCACTCTGGCTAGAATAAATATCTGTACTATAAATAGAAAACCACACCAAACCCCACTCTGGCTAGAATAAATATCTGTACTATAAATAGAAAACCACACCAAACCCCACTCTGGCTAGAATAAATTCAATATCTGTACTATAAATAGAAAACCACACCAAACCCTACTCTGGCTAGAATGTTCGTACTATAAATAAAAAACCACACCAAACCCCACTCTGGCTAGAATAAATATCTGTACTATAAATAGAAAACCACACCAAACCCCACTCTGGCTAGAATACATTAAATATCTGTACTATAAATAGAAAACCACACCAAAACCTACTCTGGCTAGAATATATATCTGTACTATAAATAGAAAACCACACCAAACCCCACTCTGGCTAGAATAAATTAAATATCTGTACTATAAATAAAAAACCACACCAAACCCTACTCTGGCTAGAATGTTCGTACTATAAATAGAAAACCACACCAAACCCCACTCTGGCTAGAATAAATATCTGTACTATAAATAGAAAACCACACCAAACCCCACTCTGGCTAGAATATTCGTACTATAAATAGAAAATGCACCAAACCCCACTCTGGCTAGAATGTTCGTACTATAAATAGAAAACCACACCAAACCCCACTCTAGCTAGAATAAATTAAATATCTGTACTATAAATAGAAAACCACACCAAACCCCATTTTGGCTAGAATAAATATCTGTACTATAAATTGAAAACCATACCAAACCCCACTCTGGCTAGAATGTTCGTACTATAAATAAAAAACCACACCAAACCCCACTCTGGCTAGAATAAATATCTGTACTATAAATAGAAAACCACACCAAACCCCACTCTGGCTAGAATAAATATCTGTACTATAAATAGAAAACCACACCAAACCCCACTCTGGCTAGAATATTCGTACTATAAATAGAAAATGCACCAAACCCCACTCTGGCTAGAATGTTCGTACTATAAATAGAAAACCACACCAAACCCCACTCTAGCTAGAATAAATTAAATATCTGTACTATAAATAGAAAACCACACCAAACCCCACTTTGGCTAGAATAAATATCTGTACTATAAATTGAAAACCATACCAAACCCCACTCTGGCTAGAATGTTCGTACTATAAATAAAAAACCACACCAAACCCCACTCTGGCTAGAATAAATATCTGTACTATAAATAGAAAACCACACCAAACCCCACTCTGGCTAGAATAAATATCTGTACTATAAATAGAAAACCACACCAAACCCCACTCTGGTTAGAATAAATATCTGTACTATAAATACAAAACCACACCAAAACCTACTCTGGCTAGAATATATATCTGTACTATAAATAGAAAGCCACACCAAACCCCACTCTGGCTACAATGTTCGTACTATAAATAGAAAACCCACCAAACCCCACTCTGGCTAGAATGTTGATACTATAAATACAAAACCACACCAAAACCTACTCTGGCTAGAATAAATATCTGTACTATAAATACAAAACCACACCAAAACCTACTCTGGCTAGAATAAATATCTGTACTATAAATAGAAAACCACACAAAACCCCACTCTGGCTAGAATGTTCGTACTATAAATAGTAAACGCACCAAACCCCACTCTGGCTAGAATGTTCGTACTATCAATAGAAAACGCACCAAACCCCACTCTGGCTAGAATGTTCGTACTATTAATACAAAACCACACCAAACCCCACTCTGGCTAGAATGTTAATAGAAAACCACACCAAACCCCACTCTGGCTAGAATGTTCGTACTATAAATACAAAACCACACCAAACCCCATTCTGGCTAGAATGTTCGTACTATAAATACAAAACGCACCAAACCCCACTCTGGCTAGAATAAATATCTGTACTATAAATAGAAAAGCACACCAAACCCCACTCCGGCTAGAATAAATATCTGTACTATAAATACAAAACCACACCAAAACCTACTCTGGCTAGAATATATATCTGTACTATAAATAGAAAGCCACACCAAACCCCACTCTGGCTAGAATGTTTGTACTATAAATAGAAAACCCACCAAACCCCACTCTGCCTAGAATGTTGATACTCTAAATACAAAACCACACCAAACCCCACTCTGGCTAGAATATATATCTGTACTATAAATAGAAAACCACACCAAACCCCACTCTGGCTAGAATAAATATCTGTACTATAAATAGAAAACCACACCAAACCCCACTCTGGCTAGAATAAATTCAATATCTGTACTATAAATAGAAAACCACACCAAACCCTACTCTGGCTAGAATGTTCGTACTATAAATAGAAAACGCACCAAACCCCACTCTGGCTAGAATGTTCGTACTATAAATAGAAAACGCACCAAACCCCACTCTGGCTAGAATGTTCGTACTATAAATACAAAACCACACCAAACCCCACTCTGGCTAGAATATATATCTGTACTATAAATAGAAAACCACACCAAACCCCACTCTGGCTAGAATAAATATCTGTACTATAAATAGAAAACCACACCAAACCCCACTCTGGCTAGAATAAATATCTGTACTATAAATAGAAAACCACACCAAACACAACTCTGGCTAGAATAAATATCTGTACTATAAATAGAAAATCACACCAAACCCCACTCTTGCTAGAATTACTATAAATAGAAAACCACACCAAACCCCACTCTGGCTAGAATGTTCGTACTATAAATAGAAAACGCACCAAACCCCACTCTGGCTAGAATGTTCGTACTATAAATAGAAAACGCACCAAACCCCACTCTGGCTAGAATATTCGTACTATAAATACAAAACCACACCAAAACCTACTCTGGCTAGAATAAATATCTGTGCTATAAATACAAAACCACACCAAAACCTACTCTGGCTAGAATAAATATCTGTACTATAAATAGAAAACCACACAAAACCCCACTCTGGCGAGAATGTTCGTACTATAAATAGTAAACGCACCAAACCCCACTCTGGCTAGAATACATTAAATATCTGTACTATAAATAGAAAACCACACCAAAACCTACTCTGGCTAGAATAAATATCTGTACTATAAATAGAAAACGCACCAAACCCCATTCTGGCTAGAATGTTCGTACTATAAATACAAAACCACACAAAACCCTACTCTGGCTAGAATAAATATCTGTACTATAAATACAAAACCAAACCAAAACCTACTCTGGCTAGAATATATATCTGTACTATAAATAGTAAACCACACCAAACCCCACTCTGGCTAGAATGTTCGTACTATAAATAGAAAACCACACCAAACCCCACTCTGGCTAGAATATATATCTGTACAGAAAACCACACCAAACCCCACTCTGGCTAGAATGTTCGTACTATAAATAGTAAACGCACCAAACCCCACTCTGGCTAGAATGTTCGTACTATAAATAAAAAACCACACAAAACCCAACTCTGGCTAGAATAAATATCTGTACTATAAATATTTCACCACACCAAACCCCACTCTGGCTAGAATAAATATCTGTACTATAAAAAGAAAACCACACCAAACCCACTCTGGCTAGAATAAATATCTGTACTATAAATAGAAAACCACACCAAACCCCACTCTGGCTAGAATGTTAATAGAAAACCACACTAAACCCCACTCTGGCTAGAATGTTCGTACTATAAATAGAAAGCCACACCAAACCCCACCCTGGCTAGAATGTTGATACTATAAATACAAAACCACACCAAAACCTACTCTGGCTAGAATAAATATCTGTACTATAAATAGAAAACCACACCAAACCCCACTCTGGCTAGAATGTTCGTACTATAAATAGTAAACGCACCAAACCCCACTCTGGCTAGAATGTTCGTACTATAAATAAAAAACCACACCAAACCCCACTCTGGCTAGAATAAATATCTGTACTATAAATAGTAAACCACACCAAAGCCCACTCTGGCTAGAATAAATATCTGTACTATAAATAGAAAACCACGCCAAACCCCACTCTGGCTAGAATAAATATTTTTACTATAAATAGAAAACCACACCAAACCCCACTCTGGCTAGAATAAATATCTGTACTATAAATAGAAAACGCACCAAACTCCACTCTGGCTAGAATGTTCGTACTATAAATACAAAACCACACCAAACCCTACTCTGGCTAGAATAAATATCTGTACTATAAATACAAAACCACACCAAAACCCACTCTGGCTAGAATATATATCTGTACTATAAATAGAAAGCCACACCAAACCCCACTCTGGCTAGAATGTTCGTACTATAAATAGAAAACCCACCAAACCCCACTCTGGCTAGAATGTTGATACTATAAATACAAAACCACACCAAAACCTACTCTGGCTAGAATGTTCGTACTATAAATAGAAAACCACACCAAACCCCACTCTGGCTAGAATAAATATCTCTACTATAAATAGAAAACCACACCAAACCCCACTCTGGCTAGAAAGTTAATAGAAAACCACACCAAACCCCACTCTGGCTAGAATGTTCGTACTATAAATACAAAACCACACCAAACCCCACTCTGGCTAGAATGTTCGTACTATAAATAGAAAATGCACCAAACCCCACTCTGGCTAGAATAAATATCTGTACTATAAATACAAAACCACACCAAAACCTACTCTGGCTAGAATATATATCTGTACTATAAATAGAAAGCCACACCAAACCCCACTCTGGCTAGAATGTTCGTACTATAAATAGAAAACCCACCAAACCCCACTCTGGCTAGAATGTTGATACTATAAATACAAAACCACACCAAAACCTACTCTGGCTAGAATAAATATCTGTACTATAAATAGAAAACCACACCAAACCCCACTCTGGCTAGAATAAATATCTGTACTATAAATAGAAAACCACACCAAACCCCACTCTGGCTAGAATGTTTGTACTATAAATAGTAAACGCACCAAACCCCACTCTGGCTAGATTGTTCGTACTATAAATAAAAAACCACCCCAAACCCCACTCTGGTTAGAATAAATATCTGTACTATAAATAGAAAACCACACCAAACCCCACTCTGGCTAGAATAAATATCTGTACTATAAATAGAAAACCACACCAAACCCCACTCTGGCTAGAATAAATATCTGTACTATAAATAGAAAACCACACCAAAGCCCACTCTGGCTAGAATAAATATCTGTACTATAAATAGAAAACAACACCAAACCCCACTCTGGCTAGAATAAATATCTGTACTATAAATAGAAAACCACACCAAACCCCACTCTGGCTAGAATGTTCGTACTATAAAGAGAAAATGCACCAAACCCCACTCTGGCTAGAATGTTGATACTATAAATACAAAACCACACCAAAACCTACTCTGGCTAGAATATATATCTGTACTATAAATAGAAAACCACACCAAACCCAACTCTGGCTAGAATGTTGATACTATAAATAGAAAACCACACCAAAGCCCACTCTGGCTAGAATAAATATCTGTACTATAAATAGAAAACAACACCAAACCCCACTCTGGCTAGAATAAATATCTGTACTATAAATAGAAAACCACACCAAACCCAACTCTGGCTAGAATAAATTAAATATCTGTACTATAAATAGAAAACCACACCAAACCCCACTCTAGCTAGAATATATATCTGTACTATAAATAGAAAACCACACCAAACCCCACTGTGGCTAGAATATATATCTGTACTATAAATACAAAACCACACCAAAACCTACTCTGGCTAGAATATATATCTGTATTATAAATAGAAAACCACACCAAACCCCACTCTGGCTAGAATAAATATCTGTACTATAAATACAAAACCACACCAAAACCTACTCTGGCTAGAGTATATATCTGTACTATAAATAGAAAACCACACCAAACCCCACTCTGGGTAGAATGAATATCTGTACTATAAATACAAAACCACACCAAAACCTACTCTGGCTAGAATATATATCTGTACTATAAATTAGTGATGTGCGATACGTATCGATATATCGAAATATCGATATTTTCGTTCAATATCGTGATACAATATTAGCTTTTGGGTGTATCGATACACTGGAATGGACAGTTTAGTAAACATGGTTTTTCTAATTTGTGTAATTTGATACCTAAAAATAATTATAAAAAGCTAGTGAGCATAACTTTCATTGATTTCTTTTACCATTTCTTGACAAATACATCCAAATAGGACATTTATTTACTTTTTATAAGTGTTTCAATATTATTTCAAATATCGTCATACTGTATCATATCGTGATATTTTTGGCAGCAATATGCAATACTATTATTTAGTTGTATCGCACATCCCTACTATAAATAGATAGCCACACCAAAACCCACTCTGGCTAGAATGTTTGTACTATATATAGAAAACCCACCAAACCCCACTCTGGCTAGAATATATATCTGTACTATAAATAGAAAACCACACCAAGCCCCACTCTGGCTAGAATAAATATCTGTACTATAAATAGAAAAGCACACCAAACCCCACTCTGGCTAGAATAAATATCTGTACTATAAATACAAAACCACACCAAAACCTACTCTGGCTAGAGTATATATCTGTACTATAAATAGAAAACCACACCAAACCCCACTCTGGCTAGAATGAATATCTGTACTATAAATACAAAACCACACCAAAACCTACTCTGGCTAGAATATATATCTGTACTATAAATTAGTGATGTGCGATACGTATCGATATATCGAAATATCGATATTTTCGTTCAATATCGTGATACAATATTAGCTTTTGGGTGTATCGATACACTGGAATGGACAGTTTAGTAAACATGGTTTTTCTAATTTGTGTAATTTGATACCTAAAAATAATTATAAAAAGCTAGTGAGCATAACTTTCATTGATTTCTTTTACCATTTCTTGACAAATACATCCAAATAGGACATTTATTTACTTTTTATAAGTGTTTCAATATTATTTCAAATATCGTCATACTGTATCATATCGTGATATTTTTGGCAGCAATATGCAATACTATTATTTAGTTGTATCGCACATCCCTACTATAAATAGATAGCCACACCAAAACCCACTCTGGCTAGAATGTTCGTACTATAAATAGAAAACCCACCAAACCCCACTCTGGCTAGAATATATATCTGTACTATAAATAGAAAACCACACCAAGCCCCACTCTGGCTAGAATAAATATCTGTACTATAAATAGAAAACTACACCAAACCCCACTCTGGCTAGAATAAATATCTGTACTATAAATACAAAACCACACCAAACCCCACTCTGGCTAGAATATATATCTGTACTATAAATAGAAAACCACACCAAACCCCACTCTGGCTAGAATAAATATCTGTACTATAAATACAAAACCACACCAAACTCTACTCTGGCTAGAATAAATATCTGTACTATAAATAGAAAAGCACACCAAACCCCACTCTGGCTAGAATGTTCGTACTATAAATACAAAACCACACTAAACCCCACTCTGGCTAGAATATATATCTGTACTATAAATAGAAAACCACACTAAACCCCACTCTGGCTAGAATGATGTAATGCTGTGATGGTTATATGAAGAGCAACTGTATATGTTAACTATCCTTGTAACAACACAGTTTAATTATAGATCAGTAGTTCAGCCTCACAAGACATGCAACTAGTTCTAAGGCACATGCAGAGTTACAGTAACCATCTGGACAGGAGCATCAAGCATGTACACAGAGTTATGTTCATTTGTGAGATTTTATTTCTGCATAATTAATTCATCACAATGTAAAATAATAGATATAAAGTGATGAAGGAATTAATGATCTAATGTTTTCAAAATACTTTTAAAAGCCCGAAATCTTTCCTACAATTGGAAGCTTTCGCTGATGGAGGATAGTCCCAAGACTGTAATTGAACTGCTAACTCTTTTGGTAACCTTTGTAGGCACAGCTGATATTCCCTGTCAAACAGGTCTGACCAATTTTAAAGAAAGAAAGATTGAAGGATAAATGATATATGAATGGGTGTATGAATGGATATATGGATAAATGAACGAATGAATGGATTAATTGATGAATGAATAGACGGATACATGAATAGATTTCAATTTTTAGATTTCTGCACAGTAGATATGTTCTGAATACTATGTTAGTATAATATATATATATAGCGCGAGACAACTAATGGAGATTGATGTATGGGGAAGTGAATTAATGGATGAATGCACTGATGGTACATTGATAAAAGCAAGTGGATCAATGGATGAATGAACTGATGGTACATTGATTAATGGCAAGTGAATTAATGGACGAATGAACTGATGGTACATTGATTAATGGACAAGTGGATCAATGGATGAATGAACTGATGGTACATTGATAAATGGGCAAGTGAATTAATGGACGAATGAACTGATGGTACATTGATTAATGGACAAGTGGATCAATGGATGAATGAATTGATGGTACATTGATAAATGGGCAAGTGAATTAATGGATGAATGAACTGATGGTACATTGATTAATGGACAAGTGGATCAATGGATGAATGAATTGATGGTACATTGATAAATGGGCAAGTGAATTAATGGACGAATGAACTGATGGTACATTGATTAATGGACAAGTGGATCAATGGATGAATGAACTGATGGTACATTGATAAATGGGCAAGTGAATTAATGGACGAATGAACTGATGGTACATTGATTAATGGACAAGTGGATCAATGGATGAATGAACTGATGGTACATTGATAAATGGGCAAGTGAATTAATGGACGAATGAACTGATGGTACATTGATTAATGGACAAGTGGATCAATGGATGAATGAACTGATGGTACATTGATAAATGGGCAAGTGAATTAATGGACGAATGAACTGATGGTACATTGATTAATGGACAAGTGGATCAATGGATGAATGAACTGATGGTACATTGATAAATGGGCAAGTGAATTAATGGACGAATAAACTGATGATACATTGATTAATGGACAAGTGGATCAATGGATGAATGAACTGATGGTACATTGATAAATGGGCAAGTGAATTAATGGACGAATGAACTGATGGTACATTGATTAATGGACAAGTGGATCAATGGATGAATGAACTGATGGTACATTGATAAATGGGCAAGTGAATTAATGGACGAATGAACTGATGGTACATTGATAGATTGGACAGAGTAATGAATAATGTTTTAAATTTACAATTTGGAAGAGGAAATCAAATGCTTGCACTTAATTAAAACCTGGAAGCCATTGAAACATGGTATCTAAGAAGTTGATTATCTTGGATACTAAATTTCATTAGCTGAACATGAGTGTTGATTAAAATGTTCTTTCTTCCAAACAGTCAATTTTGTGAATGAAGAATATATGACACATAGATAGATGGATATATAATGTTGTAATTATCATACCTATATCAAATGTATTTGGGTTTAACAGACATTTTAAAAATAGAAGTTGTCTGTATGTACTCCTATGAGATATACCTCTTTCTTCCTGCCTATCAGCTAACAGACTACATAAAACAAACTGCATGTCGCCACATTGCATCCGAGCAACAAGAGGTTGTAGCTGTCTGTGAATAGAAGGATGGATCAATGGATGGTTAGAAAGATACATGAAGAGAATCAGATAGATGGATAGAGCTGATAGACATTGGATGGAATATCAATTGACATACAATGTTGAATCTCTTCGATTAAGTCTTCTTATGCTGTCCATGGAGGGCATTTGCATTACACTCGGAGCTAAATAAAATCAAAAGTTAGGTATAATAATACAATTGTAAATAAATCATCCCATGAATTCTTCAGGCATAAAATGTGAATTCTCATCTATTAATAGTAGCATTAAGCTATTAAAGATGAGCTAGTAATAGTAGCATTAAGTTATTAATAGTAACAAATAAGCTATTAATAGTAGCATTAAGTTATTAATAGTAACAGATAAGCTATTAATAGTAGCATTAAGTTATTAATAGTAACAGATGAGCTATTAATAGTAGCATTAAGCTATTAATAGTAACAGATGAGCTATTAATAGTAGCATTAAGCTATTAATAGTAAAAGATGAGCTCATTAAGTTATTAATAGTAACAGATGAGCTATTAATAGTAGCATTAAGCTATTAATAGTAACAGATGAGCTATTAATAGCAGCACAGATCTATAAATAGAAGTATAATTATGAGTTCATAATCTATTAATAGCATCAAATGAGGTACATACAAGCTATAATCATGATCTATTAATAGTAACACAGGATAGTAGCATATGAACTATGTAATCATGATCTATTAATAGTAACTTGATACTCACATTTTCCCAACCATATCATATATAATGGATCTCTCATTCCAGAAAATTTATTATCCCATAGTGTCTCAACTTGCATTCGTACTCCTTGCTACGAGAGATGAAAAAGAGATTAGAGAAGAGAGATGTAGAAGGGTTTAAAAGAGGAGCATTTGAGATGGAGAGAGCTGGTTTACAAACGAACTATGGTATTGAATGATACTAAATGTTCATTAAGTTGCCTCAAAAATATCTGGAAAATTATTATAGGTCCAGTGACTACAAAAGACTGTTTAGTGGATGTCAAGAAAGCCAATGAGAACTTGAAATCTCTTTGGGTCCCGAATGTGTCGGGCAAGTGATAATATGTATTTAAAGTCCACATTTGATAAGCTTAAGTACTGAAATTTTTTAATTATAAAATTGACTTCCTACCTTTTTGAGGTTTGGATATTCTTTAATGACTCTACGTAATGTCAGAAGTGGGAGATAAGTTGGCAAATGCAATCTTGTGAAATACCATACCAAGTTCCAATATAGAATTGGCTTTTCAAGTGTGAAATTTTCTGAATTTAATATCGTTGCTTTCCCCTGAGTTAATAGGGACTCGAGTTCTTTACGAAGAACTATTGGACTTAAGTACGGAACAATAAATGGATCTCCATGATTCACTTCATATGAAGAACTACATGTGTAGAAAAAAATGAAAACAAAAATACATTACAAATCTCTATGGTTTCTTAAACAGCACTTTTTACAGTATTGTGGGATAGTCACTGCTTTTATTACTGCAATAGATTCATAGTTTCATACTAACAGGCAAGAAGGAGCTGAAAACTCAAATTGTACGATTTAAGTACCATTATCATACAGGTATGTATGGAGGAGTGTTTTAAAATATAACCTTTTAAGGGTAAAGTTTCACATTTTACGATATTCAACTATTTTATGCTCATTCACCGAAAATGCTCACATATTGTGGGTGTAATCATTATTTTCACAAATAAAATTATCACGTTCTGTCAGTTTTGGCGAAAAACGCGAAATATATAGCCCACAAAAATTTAGGGGTATACAGTATCTATTCATCAGCCACTTAAGAGTGACCTGCCTGTTGGCATAGCACTACCCAAACAAAATTCTTTATATGGAAGTTTTGTGAAAAAAACTTATAAAGTCTGTGTTCTAAGGTTGGACACTCCTCATACCAATAATTACTTGTTTGTTACACACAGGTATTGCCAAAATGATGTTACAACCTGTTATTACTTATGAGGTAAATGTATTTGATGGCATTTTAAATGATACTATCAAATAATAGTACAATAATTATGATTCTATTTACTAATGAAATCAAGAAACAATTCCTACTAAAGCCAATATTGCCAATGATATTAAAATTTGGTATCATTTTCCAATACTAATATACATGTACATGTACCTCATTCTTCCTCCTGAGCTGATTGATCCCTCTTGAATATCATCACCAGCTTCATCTTTCTCTTCTTTATCTTCATCATCTTTCGGAAATTTATAAGCTCTCATATTAGAAGAAGAAGGAGGCGATGATGGTATTGGAGCACTTGTGGTTCTTTTGTGACCTCTGGCCTTCAACATAGCGATATATTCTCTGATACTGGCATCAGTTTGTTCAGCAGCGATACTTCCTTTAGTCTGATGAATGCTCGTTGGAGAAGACTTTGTATTATTAACAAATGAAGATATATCTGTATATCTACTAGGTGTGCTAATTGTATGAGAACGTTCAATAGTTCTTTTTCCATTTTCCTCGCGCTCCAGTCTGTCTTCTGTTTTAGTACTTCCCTCTTCAAAATTTTGAACGAGCTTTCTCTCACAAAGTGGTGAATCTTCAGTACTACTTAAACTCAGGGTTTTGCGATAAACAGGGTAACTGTTACAAACCTTTTTAGAACCAGTTTGTTCCAGTTCAAAGAACTCGTTAATCTCGTCATGTTTAGTAATAGGATCTAATGAAGTAGATGAGGAGGTGTTTGTTACATCCGCTGATGATGTCTCCTCTTCAATTCGTTCAGGAGTTGGGGATTTGTCAATTAAATTAACATTTGTTTTAGATGATGTGACTGGTAGCAACTATGAATAGTAATGTATTGATGATGTATGTAATATAACTTTATATACACATGTATACACATATATACATACATAGTTCATACATACATACATACATATACATACATACATACATACATACATTCATACATACATACATACATACATACATACATACATGTACATACACATGTACATACATACATACATACATACATACATACGTACATACATACATACATACATACACATGTACATACATACATAGTTACATACATATGATGTACATACATACATGTCATACATATACAGTACATATCAGATGCAACTTAAGAGGTAAACTCGTGTTGAACGCGTACGCAATTTTAGCGAACGCGTACGCAATTTCAGCGAACGCGTATGCATTTTTGGCAAACGCGTGCGTTATATAAACACGCGCGCGCGTGCCTATTAAACCTGTGCGATATAAACGCGTATACACGCGTGAACGCGTACGCGTACGCGTGCGGGTTTAACTACGAACGCGTGTAGATTTACGACGAACGCGTACCAATTTTCGACGCTCGCGTTTACATTGCGTGTAGAACGCGTGTGTCTCTTAAGTTGCATCTGATATGTACTGTACTTAAATATTATACATACATACATACATGTAATGTACATACATACATACATACATACATACATACATACATACATACATACATAAATACATACATACATACAAATGTACATACATATATACACACAGACATGTACATTCATACATGCAGTATAACATACATACGTGTATATATACATACATGTACATGTACATACATACATACATATATATACATGTACATACATACATACATATATATACATGTACATACATGCATACCTTTGTAATATTAACAGTTAATGAAGGAACACATGATTTGTTACAATAAGGACAAGTTATATTATATTCTTCTGCTTCTTCACTCCAACAAACCATTATCTCTTCATCGTAAATAACATTGCTGCAACTTGGACACTGAGAGCAAGAATATAGACCTACTTTTACACAAGCTCCATCTTCTCTGTTATGTGTTTGCATATGTAGAACCCCTTGTGATGGGTTCTGAAAAGGGAGTAATAATCCCTGACCGCTCTGTACTGGTTCTTCCTGTGTCTTCCATAATGGTGATTTGTCAGCTATGTAGAAAGAATCACCACGAAATGCATAGTCACCTGAATTCTGTTTTGTGGAAAGAGAAGAAAGTCGATATACAGAACCGCGACTTAATCTTCCATAAATTTTCCGACTTTCGGGATTCATAAAAGCAGGTTCTTCTATTCCCTCCACTCCAACATCAAGAGCATTGATACTGTAATCACTCCCTTGAGAGCTAGAATGACGAAGAAGGTGAAAATTTGCTTCTTTTTCTTCAACTGAAACAATTGTCATCTTCCGTCCATCAATCAGAGACTGTTGTTGTAAATGGCGGAGATAAAAACAAGCATAAAAAACTATCTTAAGCACATTCCATCTCCTCTTAACACTCGGCCATTTGCCTTCCAAGAGTGCCTTGTTGTAAAACCCATAGGTCACTGCACTTGGATGAATACCTGCTTTACGTATCTCTGAATATACTTTAACAGCCAGTGCTGGTCTTCCTAACTGAACACATTGCTCCATTAAAGCTCTGTAACACACCTAGTAGAATAGATTGATGAATGGATAGATGGATACATGAATGGATGAATGGATGGAGGGATGGATGGATGGATGGATGGATGGATGAACGGATGGAGAGATGGACAGATGGATGGATGGACAGATGGATGGATGGATGGATGGACGGATGGATGGGTAGATGAATGAATGGATGGATAGGTGGATGGATGACATGTGGATAAGTGGATGAATAGATATGTGGATAGATGGAGGGATGGTAGATACTAGATATAATTTATTATGTAGATAAATAGATAGTAGAAACAAGTAGATAGATAGCTGGATAGATATAAGATAGATAGATACAGGATAGACAGTTATATTAAGTAAAACAAAACCTCATCATTAGGCAGAGCTTGTCTAACACGAAGAGCTTCTAGAAGTTCTAGACCTTGAGAAAGAACTTCAAATTTATTCCACTGAGATCTCAAATGATGAGAGAGCAACATGTACCAGAGAGTACAGGCATGACTAAGTAGCACCTTAGCCCACAACACATCACTACCAGAAGCCCTTTCTGTAAGCTATAATTATAGAGTTAATTAGGGAATATTTTTACATGCAAAAAACGTTGAAACAAGATATATTGAGGAAAAAAGTATCCTATGATTGCATTGTGGTGTCCAGCATTCAGTAATCATGGCTGACTTTATCATGCTTGAAACACAACAGCCTATTATAGTTATTACTTTGTTTATCTACTCTCCTTGCTTTTTAAATACTCTTGTAGAACTTTAAGAATATATTTTAGGTAGAAGAGCTACATAGTTTTCCATAAACTAAAAGTAGCTTTCTTCCTGCTGGTCTGTAGATGTTTTCTAACCCGTGGGAAAGCAATCATAGGGATGGGCCTTTGGGCCACAAAAATATTCATTAAGTTTAACTATTTCTAAATTATAATTTTTAATATCAAGGAGATTAATTTTTGTGAATAAGTATGATAATATTTCACTGACTACGTACAGTGTACTGCAACTTAGACGCTTTAATTAAATGAAGTAATTTTAGCCTTACTATACAGTTTTAGTTTTAGTTAACTAACTAAAGTGCCCGTTTTGGCCAAATTTTATTTTAGTTATTTAGTTATAGTTATTACTGTAGACTTGTAATTTAGTTAACTAAGAATCAAAATGCCTTACTAAAAGGGTTTTGGTTATAATTATACTCAACTAAAACAACACTATCCTAAATGTGATGTTAATTTTTACAAATACAGTTATATTAGTGTTTCCCCCAGGATAAATATTAAGGGCGGGGAGTGCAGTAAGTATTGGAGAATAGCAGCATGGTATTCACAATGAAAATTGCTAATAATCCAAATAATTCTGAGTTAGTTTTTCCACTTCAATGAAGTTCTTCCTAGTTAAGTTGATATGATTTTCTTTTTAGTTATGTTTCATAATATAATTAATTAACTATATACAGCAGTTGTATTGTATGAAGTGGATGTGAAATCCAGATTAGATTAAACTCTAACATGCATCCACATTTTCTTGTCTGAATAAGGGAAGCTTTCAGCTTAGCAAACCTAACATAGTTGTAATTTTTATAAATAAAGTTATATTCAGACAAACTACATGTACATGTAATAATGACAGTAAATATGTACTGATAACTAATACTGATCCAATATTTCATCTTCCCTAACCTTCTAGCCTTCAATAATAATGGTATCAAAAAAAGCTAATAACAATCATAGAAAATGACATAGAAGTACAATTATTACACAGCTATGTTTTAGATTGACAATAATGATCACTTTCAGTTATACAATGTAGTTATAATTTCTCAAACTTTTAGTTTAGTTATTATAGTTTAATTAACTAAGGTAATATTAGGCTTACTAAAAGGGTTTTAGTTTTAGTTAACTAACTAAAAGTGCCCATTATTGGCCAATTTTCATTTTAGTTAGTTACAGTTATTGCAGTAGACCTGTAATTTAGTTATAGTTTAGTTAACTAAAAGTCACAATACCTTACTAAAAGTGGTTTTAGTTATAGTTAACTAATACAATGCTAAAACTATTTTAGCCTTTTCAAGTTTAGTAACCACAACATGCTCATTAGTTAGTTATAGTTTAGTTAACTAAAAGTCACAATGCCTTACTAGAAGTGGTTTTAGTTATAGTTATAGTTAACTAATACAATGCTAAAACTATTTTAGCCTTTTCAAGTTTAGTAACCAAAACATGCTCATTAGTTAGTTATAGTTTAGTTAACTAAAAGTCACAATGCCTCACTAAATGGGATTTAGTAATAGTTAACTAACATAACACTAGATCTTAAAGATATTTTTATCTAAATTTCTTACAGATTTGCTTTTAGTTTTCTCTGCTTGAGTTCTGACTGCCATGTTAACGAGTGCTGTTTGAAAAGTAGAACGAGACCGACTTGTATTACGTGATGAAGTAGTGGAAGAAAAAGGAGAATTGAAGAGAGTGGGGTCCAAACGAGGAAAGAACGGATAACTATAGGAAAAGAGAATCATAGATTAATAACCAGAAAAGAATGCTTCTTCATGTAACAGTCATTATATTACATCATACATTCTAGCAGTCAACTTGTTATGAGTTGTATGCTGATTTGTTACTATAAATAGTGGGTGGGTGTGGTTTTGTTACTATTTATAGTAGTGAAAGTTTCATGCAGAAACTGCCCCCCAAAAGATTCTTTATATGCATGACTAGTACAGCAGTAACTTGTTACATGTATGTCAAAAGTTGTAAACTATTATTAACATAGGAATACGCCAGAGACTATTGGACGTGCCCCTGTATTTACATTTTTCAAACAAGTTCAAAATCATTGTTACTTGATGCATTTTTGGGTTGCTTCTTCATAATTATAATGATCATGAAATAATATGTTTATATAAATCTGTTTACATTCACGTAGGATGTGATAACTATATATGTAACATAGTGTATACATGTAGTTTAATGTCATATTCCACACATGATTACTATGAAACTCAATAACGAAGCAACGGATTGAAATTTTACATACACAAAAAAGAATGCGAAGGATGAATGCGAATGGTGTAAGTAAAAAGATTGTTGATTATTCCAAACTAAAGTTATAAACTTTTTTCTAGGTCAGAGTGAACCTCAATGACTTTTAGTGTGCTATAAGTTGAAGAAGCATTGTCATTTTAGCCACTCAGTGATCATTGATATAATAATGGTGACTAAATAAAGAGATCCATTGATATATTACCTATAACGTTTGCCTTGTATTAATCCAGATTCATCAGGTGGTGGAGTGACAATAGTGGGAAGATCGTAACTTCTGTAATAAATGATAGAAATTCATTGTTATAAAACAAAGCACCTTTGCTATGAACTTCTATTCTTACCTACTAACTGTTTCATTAATGTTCAATAGACGCACATTTGGATCTGAAGAAAGCTGAAACAAAGTTCATGTTAGTAGTATACAAGTATACTTAGTATCCATTAGTATACTGTTACTATACATGTAATAGTATACTAATTGTATTAGTATACTATTAGTATAATATACCATCAGTATATTATTACTATAATAATAGTATACTAATACATGTATTATGCTAATATTAGTATACCATTGGTATACTTTACTATACTAATAGTATACTTATATTACTCTACTATTAGTATACCATTAGTATACTATTACTATAATAATAATATACTAATATTATACTATTATCAGTATACATTGTTATACTTTACTATACTAATAGTATACTAATAGTATAGCATTAGTATACTAATAGTATTTTCATAGTTTCAATACTTATGTACTGTACTATTAAACAGAAATGAGGGAGTCTCTTAATGTCAATGTAAGACCTCTAGTAGTACGTATATGTATAATATACCTTTTCTGTGCATTCATCAAAGAATACTAATGCCGTACTCTCAGCATGTGCAAAAGAACGCTGTTCTACAAAGGAGGTGAAGGTCTGGGTATCAGCAAAGGTTTTATAAAAGGGTCTCTCTGAAGAATGTTTGTATTGTAGGAACTGTTGTAGATCAAAGAGTTCAGAAATGTCTTGTAAATGTGTAGGTCGACGCATGAGTGGACGAAGACATGATCTATGAATGGAGAATGGGATATATATGTATACATGTATATGTAGGGTACTTGTTGAAATTTTTCAATTTCTTTAAAATTGAAACTGATAGTTAGGAATTGTAGTCCACCTTCAACTTACTCAAATTTAACAAAACTGTTTGAAATATCTTGTCTATTTATCAACAATTTTACATTAGAAAATGCTGTCATGTGATGCCAACTTACAATGGCTGGTAGGTGCACAAGTAAGTATTCAACATTAATCTTTGAGTCTTTAATAAGTGTATATAGTGTATATTATATATATACATTACTTCATATTTAAAGTAAAAATATATTATTTATTGAGTGTTTTAGCTATCATTTTGTGAGCATCACACAACCACATTTTCAAAAACTACAGCAAAAAATTAAATGTAAAAGAAAGAGACAAAATATTTCAAACACTTTTCTAAACTTTCAGTAAGTTGAAGATGGACTACAATTCCTAACGATCAGTTTCAATTTTGCAGATATATGAGAAAATCAGATGAGAATATTTGCGCTTACCTTCAAACACTTGCTATTCTGCAACTTTGTACAGAAAACTAACTAAATTTTGTATCTAAAGGTCATTCAATGTTTACCATGACCTCAGAAAAATGCTCATAACTTTAGTTTGGACAAGATAAGCCTTTATTTCCCGCGTAACTGATTTTCATCCACAGACACAAAATAATTTAATCAGACAGTTCCTTGTACATGTATAATAGCTGAATTTAAGCATCTAATTAAATTGTTTTGTACAGCACAGTATATTTATGCATTATACAATGTGTTATCAAACCTGTAGTTGCTAAGCAACATAGCTATGAATTTGAGAAACACTTCACGAATAGCAACATCAATTCTTTCCTAATGTCAAAGACGAGAGAAACAAAACCAAAGACAGTAAGGCAGAATAAATGGTTACTATGGTTACCAGTATTTCATCTCACCTGCTCTGCTTCATCTGTGTCTTTATAATCAAGTGGAGCAACTTCTACAGCAAAATCACCTCCAAAACTCAAATCTATAAAGAAGAAATTAAATAGATAATACATGCAATTATAAGAGAGTTTATAAAAAACTATCTCACTAGAAACTTCAGCTGCAAGTAGTGCCAAATTCTTTCTCAGTAAACGAGTTAATTTCTAGATACATTATATATATATAATTATATATATATAATATATTATATATACATGTATACATGTGTATAATTATTATAATATATAATATATATATAATTATATATAATATACATGTATGTACATGTACATACAATGTATGTAAAAATGTATTTACATGTACATGTACTATATACGTAATCACCTATGTATATATGTATGTATAGATGTACATATATGTGTATGTACTGTATATATATGTATGTACATGTGTGTATCAAAGTATGTAATGTACATATAATTAATTAATTATGTTTATGCATATAATAGATAGATACAGACAGACAGACAGACAGACAGATTGAAGATGCTAGGCTGGCTAGGTTGCTTTATTATGGCTCATACCTGAGGTAGAGGATTTGACATGAGATAACTCTTGATATCATGACCACTAAATGAATCAAATACAACAACAAAAACAATAATAATAACAATGTTGTTGATGATGTTCAGTTGTTATCGTTATACCATTACTAACAATAACAAACAAACATTACTAATCACTCTATCTAATCACTACTGTACTTATATACATGTAGTCAATGGATAAATCAGTCTTACATTACTAATCACTAATGTACTTACATTGTCACTGTATTAACATCCAGATCAATGACACAAACTCCAGCAGGTGCTACATAAGAATCAAAATATCTGCTATCCATTCCTTTAGTAAATTATAAAATAATACAAATTAACACAGACAATTAGATAGATACATAGATAGACAAATAGTTATTGATGAGTTGATAAGATCATTATTTTCCAGAAGTTTTAAAATAAAACAATAGTACATGTAGTTCCAATATACAGACAGACAAGGACTATCAGACAGAGACTAACAGACAGGGACAGACAGACAAGGACAGTCAGATAGACTGGCAGACAGAGACAGACAGACAAGGACTATCAGACAGAGACTAACAGACAGGGACAGACAGACAGGGACAGACAGACATACAAGGACAGTCAGACAGAGACAGACATACAAGGACAGTCAGATAGAGACAGACAGACAGGGACAGTCAGATAGAGACAGACAGACAGGGACAGTCAGACGGAGACAGACAGACAGGGACAGTCAGATAGAGACAGACAGACAGGGACAGTCAGACGGAGACAGACAGACAGGGACAGTCAGATAGAGACAGACAGACAGGGACAGTCAGACAGACAGGTTGACATAGATAATATACAAATACATGTATAAGTACAATTTCTCACCAATAATAAATGGTACAGGAGCTTGTAAGTATGAAGAGAAAGCTAGAGGACACATTGGTATATATGTACACTGCCATTGAAGAGGGAAAAGAATAGAACGTATGGCTTCTCCCACACCAGTAAGAAGAGCTGGACGAGATGAATGCAGGACTATTTTTTGTTCCAAGAGAACAAGATGTAATAGAGTTATACAATGTTCTATACTGAGACATGTGAGTAGAGTCCAATGAGTAGATACACTGTGATGATATGAGATGAATGAATGAATGAAATAGATACATACTGATACATGTGAGTAGAGTCCAATGAGTAGATACACTGTGATGATATGAGATGAATGAATGAATGAAATAGATACATACTGATACATGTGAGTAGAGTCCAATGAGTAGATACACTGTGATGATATGAGATGAATGAATGAATGAAATAGATACATACTGATACATGTGAGTAGAGTCCAATGAGTAGATACACTGTGATGATATGAGATGAATGAATGAATGAAATAGATACATACTGATACATGTGAATAGAGTCCAATGAGTAGATACACTGTGATGATATGAGATGAATGAATGAAGATAAAGAATGCAAGGATGAATAGAAGGATCAAGTGCAACTCATAGATAATAGACATACTGACACACACACACATACAGAGAAGCAGACACACAGACAGACAGGCTTACAGATATACATACACATATACACAGACATACATATACAGACAAATAAGAGATGCCAAAATTTGACAAGCACAATCATCAATTTATTACCCCATTGGTAAAGGGGTCCTGACAGGTAATGAAAATACAATTTTTTCGGGGCCTATTTGCATCTGGACTCTTGGACGTAGAGAAGTAGGAAACGGTACATCAAAAATGAGATTAGCAATATATCTGGAGAGGAAAAATAATGGTAGGAGAAGAGAAACGAAGAGAGGGAGTGAGAGAGAGAGAGAGAGAGAGAGAGAGAGGGATGGAGGGAGGGAGTTAGAGAGGAAGAGAACGGGTAAAAGAAAAGAAGGAAGCAATGAAGAGAGAAAGACAGAAAGACAGAAAGACAGACATCTCTTACCGTTCTAAAGGTAAAGATATGTTCTTTGATATTGATAGTCGATAAAGTGCAGAAAGAAAAGCTTTGAATGCAGCAAAAAATGGCCAATGAGATAAAAGGCAAATACATTTACTCATATGTGGTAATGAATTCTACATGTGTATGTGAGAAATAGACAGAAAAACAGTAAAAGACAGACATAGAGTACATGGAGAAGAGGATGAGGGAAAGAGAGAGAAAAATAGCATGGAGAAAGGGAGATAAACAAACACACAAGGAAAGAAGATTATGTTATGATATAAGCAAGCTATACAGTATGGACAGTTGTAACTTACACGTACATTTTCAGATAAATTTAATGCTCTTTTCATATCTTTTAGAGCAATTACTGTTGAAGGAATTGTTTCATAGAACACAACACAAGCTCCATACATCTGAAAACAACATAAATTATAATAGGTCCAGATAATTTGACAAAAAGACCACTCCAAACGTATCAGACCGTTTAGCTAATCATATTATTCCCCTTTAGTTAATGAACATAGTACATGTAATACACTGTACTTAGACTGTACATGTAGTTACACGTGTAGTAGTACTCAGACCCTTTAGTTAATGAACATAGCACATGTAATACACTGTACTTAGACTGAACAGATTAGTACATGTAGTTACATGTGTAATAGTACTCAGACCCTTTAGTTAATGAAAATAGCACATGTAATACACTGTACTTAGACTGAACAGATTAGTACATGTAGTTACATGTGTAGTAGTACTCAGACCCTTTAGTTAATGAACATAGCACATGTAATACACTGTACTTAGACTGAACAGATTAGTACATGTAGTTACATGTGTAGTAGTACTCAGACCCTTTAGTTAATGAACATAGCACATGTAATACACTGTACTTAGACTGAATAGATTAGTACATGTAGTTACATGTGTAGTAGTACTCAGACCCTTTAGTTAATATTGCTTTGGCCATTTGACACTCCATTGGACCTTACAGATAGTTGAATGATGTAATAAAAGACCAGAATAGTACTTAAGAACACAAGTAATTTGAACTGGATTGACTCAATAGGACGTCTTGACTTAAAACTGTGCTTCCCTATGCTGTAAAGTTACAATCACTGACACAGATTTGTAAAATACATATAAGACATACATTGTATTATACACCTACACACTGTCCTGTTGCACCTGTCAGTGCAAATGTAGAGAAGGTAGGAAGAGGAAAAGGGGCGTGTCTGTCCCAGGCTTCCACAGAAACACCAAAAGGTAAACAAAATAATGGAACACTTTGGGGAAGAGGAAACTCCACATGATCAGCAGTAGGGTACCGACTGAGAATCTCTGTAAAATAAGAAAAGGATAATAGTACAACAAATTATAAATAATAGGTGTATATCTAAACATGTTTATATGTACAACTAGAAATACACATGTACATGTACTAACTACACATGTGTACATGTACAGGTGTAATTTGATTAATTACATGTACATGTATGTACTTGTATAATACAATTTACATGCACATGTACATGTCACAGGTGATACAACTGCCTTAAGTCTACTTTTAATTGCGTGTACTAATTTTAAAAACTAATGTAATAATCGCTAATGTGAGGACACGGTAAAAAATATATATTTGTGATAATCTATTAGGTACATTAGGCACATTAGGCACGGCACGTTAGACACATTAGGCACATTAGACACATTAGGTGTGGCTCAGAGATTCGCTAAAATTCATACATACTAAATCTGAGAGTCTAAAAACTCTAAATTTAGCATACACAATTAATAGTAGGATTAATTAAGTATTAGTTATAACACACTTTACTGTGATTATGTGTTTTAATGTAGCACGAGGGCGGGTCAATAAAGGTTGAGTTTACATAATGCACGAGCCAAAGCTGAGTGCGTTATGTAAATGAGACCTTTATTGACCTGCCCAAGTGCTACATTGAAACACACAATGTACTGTCAAGTGTGTTATAAGTGATTTATTGACGATCTGGTGAACTATCACTGTTGTTGGAGCAGCTTCATTACAAATAGTTAGTAGAAGTGAGCAAAGTGTGCATTAACTAACTTACATGTATTGCATGCAAAAATGTGCAATAAGGATTTAATGTTCAATCATGTGACGCATTATCTGCACTTTAATTGGCCACAGGTCATATGATCAGCAATAAGGTATGATTAAACTCCTTTTAGTTGTGCATTATGAGAGCTAAGGTCTACTCCAAACTAAAGATATTTCTTACCAGCTGTATACGCTACTGATGGTGGAGAGATAAGACTTGTCTTGTAGCAAAGTTTAACACCTGAGTTTATTAGTCCTCTTCCAAGTGGAGTGGGAAGTGGTTTGAATCCAGCTGGAGGTTCTTCCTGTAAAATAAAATAAAATAAAATGGTTTGTTCCAATAATTATAAAATATCATTGTGGCTTTAGTATCCAGTGTTAGTATGTTCAGTACTGAGTGTTGACAGCAAGATTACTTTTAGTGATCAATAATATCATTTATCATAAATTATATATAAATAATAATTATGTTCATATTTCTCAATTGACTTGGGAAAAAGAATTTAGAACAGATCAATTTGTATTATGCAAAGTTAATGTACATATACTGAGATTCTGTTAACAAACCAAACAATCTTTGGGAACTTTATCAGGCAGGTTCATCCTTGAGGGTATATTGCCACTGGTATGGGATACATACATGAGTAGTATTTTAGATTCAACTGTTTGCTAATTAACTTTTTAATTTCCAAGATATCTGGGGCATGTGTGAACTATCATAGTCTATTTTCATTTTAGTTTAGTAGAAATTAGGTGGCATAATTAATTCAAACTCCATTTCTACACAGCACCTTGGAAGGATTGGATCTCGTCTTGTTCTAAACCAGGAGCAGAACTTGGCCATGTTATTGTGTACTACAACTAACACACCATTTAGTGACCACATGTTATGTTGTACGTTCATTAGCACATGTGCTAACAGAATGTCTTTTAGGAGCTTTGATAAGTTAGAGTGTGACACTACACAGTGACTCCATCACTAAACTCCTGTCTAATCATTTCCCATTACAGTGGAGCCTCCCTATTCTGGACACCATTAGGGCCATGTAAACTGTCCTGATTACATAGGAGTCCTCAATTCAGGGGTGAATTTATATTAAAGGGACATTTTCAAGTGTCCTCAATACAGAGGTGTCCTCATTTCAGAATAGAGAGGCTCCACTATATTCAAGAGTAAAGAAGCTTTAAAAACTCATATCAACACAAATAAGGATATGACTACATACATTGTACATGTAATGGTCTAAATATGGTATTACACATATACATGTACATACATGTAGGGCTGACCATGATAAATTAATAATAGTAAATAGTTAAGAGAACATAACCTGAGTGGGTTTGTCCCTATCATCTTTGCATAGTAAATGTTGTACTATAATTATGTGTTAGTGATGTACATTTGTAATTGCTAAACTATTCTTGAAGGAGTTAAACATATTTTGCATATATTAAATATAATTATTGTTGTGAATACAAACATGTATTTAGATATGTCACAATAATTAATAACAACATGTACACTACATATCTTGATTAACACTTGTAAACTTCTGTACAAAAGGTTTAGAATATGCATTTAGTGGACAAGATAGGGCTGGCTATCACTATATATAAAAACATTTCAAAAAAATGAAAGAAGATATCAAAACCACAAAACCACACAAGCAAGATTGGGTTAGTACCTTAGCAACAAAATGAACTTCAATACAACAACCCTACATAAGTATACCTAGAGTATAAAGGGCTGGCTACCACTATAGAAAATTACCAACCAATTTGTTTGTTTATATGAGTTGTATGTATTCAATTCATGCATATAATTATCACACTATAATCTGCAGTACAGCTACATGTACTTATAGTATATAGTGTGTGAAAGTAGTGTCATGTGAACTAAATGCTAATAACCTGTTTTACAACCTGTAGACATGTAAAAATATGATGTTCCTAATTGATAGTACATTTATAATTTCAATAAAGAACATAACTAAACATGTTTCCAATTGGAAGTTATAACTACACGTATTTTCAATTAGTAACATGATATTGGCAACTTTAAAATGTTCTAATTTAATTAAACATTCTAACAGTTCAGACTAAAAACTTGTATTGCTCTTAAAAATAATACAAGTTACACATGTAGATTTCACAATAACTATAATTAATACTACAACTAAATAATTAGCCATTTTTGTGAACAATTAAATTATACCAAATATTTTACCAACAACTATAACTATAAAATGCCAACCCATTACTTTAAAAACACTAATGTGTACTAACTGTACATAAACATGTACATACATGTACATGTACATATACACATGTAATATTTACATGTACATAACATGAGTGACATGTACATGCATATGAAAGTAGCCTAAGATGCAGTTTTAAAACAATGGAAGGATAATAGATAAATTATTTCAACATGTCTTACCTTGCCTCCTAAGATGATGGCTAAACCAGTGATAGCAGTTGATGAGTTATAGCCATGAGTGAATCCCCTTTTCACAGTAAGGTATAAAGGATAGCGTCCCCCTCCACTAAGATCAGCTGATCTACCACCTGTGGTTACTGCTATCGTTTCATGCCCTGCTGGGTAATGTCTACTGTGTTCAGCACTATATATACTACAAATTGGTGGAAAGATAGATAGATGGGTGGACATATCAATGATTGGGTGGAAGGATAGATATTGATAGAGAGAATGATTGATGGATATATCAGTGGATGGAAATGGATGAATGTACGGGTGAATATTATGCATGTATGGACAAGTGAATGGACAAATGAATAGATGAAATCGATGAGTTGATGGATGGAAAACAAGAAAATACATGTATTAAGCAACTGGAGTGCAAGATGAAGAGACTGTTTTTTATTTACAAACCTTATCTCAGTAATTGGAGGGCGTTCCCCTCCTTGACGATAACAGAGAAAAAGTGGTGAACCAAACAGACCAGCATTAACAAGACTAGCACTACTACCACTTGGAGTCGCCTCAATACATCTGAGAAACAGTAACAATCAAATGTTCACCATGACCTCAGAAAAATGTTTAATTATTGATTTAGAGTATAATCATGTATTAATCTTATGACAATTACATTGTAAACTGTACACAATATAACACATAGCCATCACTTGCATTTTGAGGTCGTGGATGTGAACAGACTTAATATGCTTTACTAATCTCACCTCATTCGCTTCTCATTGAAAATAAATGCTAAAATCTAATCAATAAAGCTAAAAGAGGAAAGTGAAAAATGCTGGTATTCACTGGGAATCGAACTGATGGCCACTGACTTCAGCCACCAGTGCTTCACCACTAAGCTATAGCAACCAGACAAACATCAGCACTTCAAATTAATCAACCAATTTGTTAATCTACAAACTAACTTGAATCCTTTTGGAACGCTCTCATTTTTCTTTGAAACCATGGTTACTTCAGTGATGGGTTCTACATCAGTAGGTGTGATTAACTGCAAAGATTCTTCCCCTGTTTCACCTATTTGTTCCACTTTAAAAGGAGAGATATTATCACCAAGACCAACCATCACAAAATAATCTACTATTCTCTCTGGTCGCCCTTCCATCTTGTTATCTGTGAGTCACAAGAGAACGTATAATAATAATAATAATAATAATAATAATAATAGTTTTAATATTGTGGATTCTGCATCATTAAAAATATATATAATAAATATTATATATATATATATATATAATTATATATATATATATATATATATATATATATATATATATACTACCAAGTTTTTCCAGTTCAAAATACTAATATTTATATATCACATCTTTAAAGGATCATCAAACAAAAGATGATTTTCATAATGCAACACAATTAAGCTATAAATGAAACTACATGCATGCAACTCACTTGATCACAACTCGAGTCATAATTAATTAAAAAACATGTCTCTTTTTAAAATTTTAATGTTACACTTGTTTGAACACTTAATTAGAGCCATTCCGGTGAACCAGCATGAGAAAGCAAGAATTTTTTGTTAGTCTAAAGCAGGTAACAATCATTTGTAATGATATCTGATACCATCTTTCAATAATATTATAGAAACAAGCATCAGAGAGAATTGCTGTTCAATGGGTGGAGCGTTTAATGGAACCACATATTCCATCATCACTCTTAGAGGAAGGAGTAGGTTCATAATAATCAGTTAGAATATCTGCCTGCCTTTTAGATATTCACAATTTAATGGACAAATATCTATAGCACTCTCATTAGGAGGGTGTGGCTATGCCCTTATCCACTCTAACAATTCAATATATATCTACGTACCTGTCTATCTATATCCATCTATCTATCACAACACTTTCATAGCAGTACATGTTCAGTTCAGAATACTAAATGTTGGGTGATTAAAGATCATGTGTACTAGTAGTAGTGATCATAATATAATGTTAGTACTCATCACAAATGCCTTCTCATTATTTATATTAATACTTTATATATCTCTGACTGTCCATGTAGTGTTGTTTTAGTATATAGTTGATATATTTATATAATTATATATATTATAATTATATGTGTTATATATAACATGTTTCAGAGGTCTATATGCGTGATATAAACCTGCCATCTCGGTCGATATCACCCTCGGGCCGTAACTTACACGCCCAATTGAAAATATGTGGGCTATGAATCTCGTTATGAGATATATATATAATGATATATATAATTATATATAATATATAATATATATATATAATTATATATATATACAGTAGTTGATAGTATGCCTGGTTTCTAATTATTTTAGTTCTTTATGGTTATTGCAATAGACATGTAAGCTTAATTTTAGTTTAATTAACTAAAAGTCACATGGTATTCTAAAATGGGTACCAGAGCAACACTGTCATGGTGATGATTATGATCAAATACATGTGCCAATGTCTTTAACTCAGGCTCAATATCTTGAACCTCGACACTATAACAATTTGATCGAAGAGAGATTTATTGAAAAACTCTGTGGTTGGCCCTTGTGTAGTCACATGCTAACGGACATACCTAAAGCTAAGTACCATATCTCTATGAAGCAGAGAAAAGTACTGGACATTACTGAACGAAAAGTAAAATAATTAAAGCTTTGTTTTTTTTAACATCATTGTGTAATTATTTTCCTCTTTGTAGAAATTCTGTAGTCCTGATTGCTATCGTGCTTCAAATTTCTTTACTTCACAACTTTCAACAGAACCACTTTGGATGAGAAAAGAAGGGTGAAATATTTTCATAAATGTATACATTTAAAATTATATGCGACCTAATTTTTTAAAAGGGACACTTTCTTGCAAAATAATTTTGATCAAACACTTATCTTTAATCACTCACCCTTACGCCATTTTGTACAGGAAATCAATGAAATTTGGTATCTATCGAAGAGCTATTTCCTAATTTCATTGAATTTCTGTAAAAAATGATGGAATGACAAGCAATTAAAGGTAGTCACTTGATCAAAATTATTTTGCAGGAAAGTGTTCATTTTTGAAAATCAGGTCATATACAATAATAAGGATAATCACTTTCAAAACTAGATGTTCCTAGAACACATACCCCGTGCAATACTGCAGTGCATAATATTAGCTAAGTCATTGACTGAACAGAATCTGATTATAAAATTAATAATTATTATGAAAGGCATGACTGACTGGAAAAAAATGGTGGACTTTTCTAAACTGATAATAAGAACACTCAGGAATTTTGGATACTGTGAAATGCATTAGCTTCTGCAAGGTATGCATACGTTATTATATGCTAGCTGACTGATGTGTTTAGAAGATGTATAAAGTATTGCAAACTTGTTTTCCAATTTATTTATTGATGACTAACGGACAAAACCAATCGCTTAACGCTTTGCGCATCATACTGCGCAGGGTAAATAGGGTCTCAGCATTCAGCCCCAGATTGCATGGTTTATTTTTTTTTTTCAATAGCTAAAACTCAACTATATTGTAGCCTTATAATTATTGAAATAGTTGGACTATAGACAAAATTTTTGTACCTACTTTTTCAGTAGGTCTTGCTGTATAAAACTATGAGTATAATTTATATGGGAGATGCAAGACTGGAGAGAAATACTCAAGAAATGAGAATCTCTGTTTGTCCTGTAATTCCAGACATGTATACTTTTGTATATTAAATTCCGAGCAGCTGCAAAATATATGTTTAGATTACTTATATTTAGTAAGTTTTTAACTGTTCATAAGTCTTACAAGCTTTTATAATTAGAATTGGATAGTATGCCCATGAGACAGTATATGCTTTTTGCTTTCTTGTCATATGTAGAAAGTTTCCCAATTCTTTTCTTCTGTCAGTCAACTGTCAGTTTAAACTTGTCTATCAAAAGTGTCTGGATTTAGGGGTAGTCTGGTATTACATGACTTTACTATATAATTTTTATATAATATAATCATAATCCAATTTTTTTTCAGTATGAAAATCAAGGTCAAATTTTTGGACCTGGATGAATCAAGGTCTGTAATTGCAATTAATTGGTTGCTATAGTAACTTCAGTCGTATCTTGATAATGTTCATTTTTTTATAGTTCTGAGGTTGTGGTTAAAAAACAAGTACCTAGTAGACAAGAACCAGTTGAGAAAGAAATCAAATCTGTTGTAAACAATCAACCTGATTTAATGTTGAAATTATTACATCATTCAGTGCAAAGGACAGATACTAAACCCAGAAGTGATGATGAAATTATTGTTGTAGAAAACATGAGTAAAGTATATATTAAAGATGAAGATGCAAGCGATAGTGATGATATGGAGGAACCAGAAGAAAAAGACTACTTCAAATCAGAGGAGAAAGTAACAATTACTAAAACTATATCAAATGATGGAGGTTTAGAATCTACAAGACGCAAGCTTTGGGATGCATTGAGTAGTTGGTTAACAGTTGAGTCTATGGTATGGATTAAACAATATAGAAAAGAAAAAAAGTGTATTACAAATAAGGTGAGCCAGAAAGAAGAGAAAGAAGAATTAGACATTCAAAGACATCCACAAGATAAAGTAGTTTTATTGCCTCTTGTTCATAATGCTGAAACCAATCAAATTCAACGAAACATTTTCTTACAACAGTTGAGAACAAAGTATTAAGTTTTAACATTACTGTTAGCATTGTATTCATCATTATGTATTGTTCTCTAGTTTGTCTCCATTGGCTTACCAGCTGGATTTAGATGCTCATCTGCTACTACCAGACATTGTGGCACTTTCAAGAACCTTCAGGTTTTGATTGTATTAGTACGAAAACATTTAATTATTTCCTTCTTTCCATTTAGATTATCTAAAGACAGTGTTATGTTCAAGCCATCTGAATGGAAGGTGCTTATATGTGTTTTGATAATGGGGTTAGTATAGTTCAATGAATAATTTTGACCTATTTCTCAAACTAAACATTGAACACTACAATGACTGCATTCATTTTAAAATGTAACTATGATATTGATAATTATTATCATCTGCTTCTAAATATACAGATTGGAGTTAGCTGAGGTACAACAAATGGAGCCTCTTAGAAAATGGTTACGTGATGTTGATCTTACTTTACAAGATTTTTCAGAATTTGTCAAACTATTGGAAAAACAATAATAGTAATTGATTTTTATTTAATTATTGATGATGATGCTGCCTGTGAATTTCATTTGGAGAAATTAGCGTTGCTATGGATACGCGATAACAAGTCAGCCTGTGAATTTTATTTGTGCGGTAAAACCATATTTACTATAATATTATATCAGGACTAGGAGCGCCCATAATGACGAACTCTTACGCTTTCTGGTAACGTCATTATGGGCTCCTGATTATATCTATGGTAAAACAAATTAGCGTTGCTATGGATATGCGATAACAAGTTCAAGACGGTGCGATGTTGAACAAAACCATTTGAATAATGTGTTGTAAACGTAAATATTATATTTCCTACACAGTTTATCTCGATGATTTTGCTGAACTAGATCCTGCTCAGAAGTAAGCCACCCGCAGCTCACGTCAAAATTACTTGAGTTCACTTTTAAAAATTTGACTAGGTCCTCTTGGAAGAAGAATAAGAAACGTCGCAAGCAAGATGAAACACGCATTGCTTTTGAAAGAATTCAAGAACGTGTTTCTACTACTCCGCATCAATACGAAGATGAAGAAGAAAAGAAAAACGAATGAAGTGAAGAGGAAAAGTCTTTTGAAGTTAGTTTTGAAAATATAACTGATCCAGTTGAATTATATAAACTATTGGCTGATGGTCGAGTGAAATCTAAGTACGAGAAACACCTAACGATTGTAGTGGTTCAATTTGAAGAGAAATTTCAAGAGAAAGAACAAGTGCTGAATTCGTTGGATGAGTTCTTTCAAGAAACACAAGCTGGAAATACAGAGCAGCTTATATCAGAGCTTGAGGCAGAAGAAATTGATTTTGAAGAAGCAACACTAGGTTTGGAGAGTGCTCTAGCAACAGCAACACAAGCAGCTGCGAAACCTGTTGCAATAGTGAGAGAGATTAGCCAGCTCTTGACAGTTGCTGCGCGCAGCTTATCCTGACACGAAAAAAGGCAGAAAAAAATCTAGAAAAGGCTCCTGTGAAGGCTCAAGATGAAACACAGACCCTGTCAACATCACTTCAGAGTTTAAAATTTGAACTAGATAAGGGGAGAGTACAAACTCTGGATTTACCAAAACTATCTGGCCCCCTCCTTCCATTACCATCTTGCAGTGAACCCCTCCACCACCAAGGTCATCAAGAATCTGGAAGCTTCTTCTACCCGACTGATCAAGAAATGGCTCAATCTCCCAAAAAATGCTACCCCAAGCCATGCTGTATCATCCTGATGTGCTAAACATACCTCAAGACAATACAATCAGACTAAAAGCGAAAATTTCATACCTTTCAGCTATCCTAAACTCACCCGACTTATTAATTAGAGAGCTTCGTGTTCTCCTAAACAACCCAAAAGTTCAAAGTAACTTAGATGTCTCAAATATCTGCTGGAAATTTGTGCAGCACCTGATAAAATAGCCTCATTCCCACTAGTAAAAAAGAAATGTGTTACTGCAGTTAAAAACTATGTGAAGCAGCAATGGGATAAACATCTATCCTCACTGGAAGTCCAGGGAAAGTTTAGTGAAATTGCCTTGTTAGAGAGTGTGAACAAGACATGGAAAAAGATTATGCTCCATGGACTTCCTTATGGCCAGCTATCCTTTATATTGAAAGCAGGATCAGACACACTACCGCACCCACTTAACCTGCGGAGATGAAAGATTCAATGTGACTCAAAATGTCCGTTATGTCACTCATTAAGGCCTACAACTGCCCATATTCTAAATGGGTGTCCCACTTCCCTGGATCAAGGACGTTATACTTGGAGACACGATTCAGCTTTGAAAAAAATTTTACAAGGAATAACACCCCTACTGCGTAGTGATAGCAAATTGTATGCTGACATTGACCAGTGGAGAGCCGAAGATACTCCCCCCTCCACTATTCCACCAAATATCCTTTCCACTTCATCGCGACCAGATATAGTTATAGTCAATTCTCTCTGTAAGCAGATCCACCTACTAGAACTTACAATCCCGACAAACTCACAGAATGGCCTCAATCAGGCTAGAGAACGAAAATTAAATAAACCAGAGTACAATTACCTGATATCTGATTTAAAAGTTATTGGATGGAGTCCATCCTACGACACTATTGAAATTGGATCATTAGGTCATTTGCCATCATCTTCTTTGGAAGCCATTTCACACATTGTCCCCAATGACAGTTCTAATTTGGTCACTTCCATCCTTCTTGAGGCTGCTAAGGTCGTTATTGCTTGTTCTCACCAAATATTCCTGGCACACAAACAAATTACCTGGTCCAGCTCCAGCCCATGATAAATTGAACCTATCGCAATTTGCAAATCTATTTAATATTTTCAACTTAAATAAGTATATATATATATATATATTATCTTTCCCTTGCCATGCTCACTTTTTATCTTCTTTAGTTCTTCTAAGTTGTTAATGTGTACGCATGTGTCCGAGTACTCTTTATCCTATTTTTTGTTTTGGTTTTATATATAATTTATATTTTATCTTTCAAATAAGGTATTTCTCCCCCCAAGTAAAGAGAAGTGCGAGCAGCTTCAGAAGTCTCTCGAGAGTAAAACTGCTGAATGTGGTAAGCTTGCAGATGAGGCCAAGAAACTTCAACTAAACAACGACAATTTGAAGGCTGAGTTAACAAACATAACAGTGTAGTGGTGTTCTTCACTAGACTAGACTAGAAAGAAATGAGAAGGCCTTAGAAGAGGCATATGTGAGTCAGCAGATAAGCGAAGAGGAGGTACACAGCATTTCGTCTAACATGGAAGAGTACCTATCTATTTCTGGTCAACGTTTACAACAAATCAAAACACAAATTCAATAACAAATAAGTGCGAAGAAAGCTATCAGGCAAATGCAGAATCACTCTGTTTCACCTGAATATTCCAAACACATCATTGAGATTATTCAACAGATGCAGGATAAAAAACAAAATCTGTTTGTTCATATGATGACATCATTGTCTTCAAAAAGGCTCAGACTGGCAGATCAGCTTCAGAAAGATTTGACAAAAGCTGAGAAACAAGCAGGAGTGTTTCTAGTCAAACCAACACACTCACATGCCTCCCATTCAATAACGGTTCCTCTAAATCGTAGTCCTCCATCTCATCGTACAACATTCTCCCCAACTTTCAAAAAGAGATATATGGTGATAGTAGCAGAAGTACACCTCACCCAACTATGCAGCTTATTAATGTCTTACGTTCAGAGCTAACAAGCAGACAACAGTATCGGGAATCTCCCGAAGTCCTTGACATGACTACAACTGAATCATCTATAGCTCTGACTCATCCTGTCTCCAAAAGTGGTAGTAAATGAACAGTATCTAGCTCTCAAACTCAATCTGCAAACATACATTACTCTCCTGTCCTTCCTAGACTTGTGGAGTTAGAAATGAGACAACCCAAAAGTTTACTGGGACCCATTGCAAGAACTCACATTCAGCCTATTCATAACAGCAAAAACACAAGAGGCTTTCATAATGGAAAAGTAACTACACCATCATCACTACTTCCTCCCATTCGTATACCATCTCATTGAGAATTATTATAATTACTGTTGTTTGTAAAAAGGTTTTTTAATTCGAATATAGGAGAAACTCAAATGTTAACAAGATAATGTATTTACATAATAAAATTAATTATAGTAAATTTTTTGCCAAGTATAATATATAATTATATTCAATTGATATGTTCTGGATTATTAGGTTTGGTTGGTTCAAAAATAAAAATGAATGCCTGGGCGATGTGCTCAGGTAAGATCATTGAGCGTGGTAACCAAAAACCAAACATTTTCTAATTGTCATTTACAGCTTCACACTGGTCTGTTTTACGAGTATGTTAGTCCAGATAGCGTTTGGACCAATCAGTTTCTGGGGCTAGTATCTCGGGCAAGCTGGATATAGCTCGACGGGTGAACTCCAAGATGGCTGGGGACGAACTTGGGCAAGCTGCAAACAGCGATGCGTAAAAATAGCTGCCTGGGCGATGTGCTTGGGCAAAATGATTGAGCGTTGTTGACAAAAAAACTTTTCAATTTTGACTTAGAGATTCACAGTGGACTATTTTATGAGTGTGGTAGTCCAGATTGCTTTTGGACCTATCATTCTGGCTAGTATCTCTGGCAAGCTCGATATAACTCAACGGGTGAAGTCCAAGATGGCTGGGGACAAACTTGGGCAAGCTGCAAACAGCGATGCGTAAAAATGGCTGCCTGGGCGATGTGCTTGGGCAAAATGATTGAGCGTTGTTGACAAAAAAACTTTTCAATTTTGACTTAGAGTTTCACAGTGTATTATTTTATGAGTGTGGTAGTCCAGATTGCTTTTGGACTTATCATTGTTTGGCTAGTATCTAGGGCAAGCTGGATATAACTCAACGGGTGAACTCCAAAATAGCTGGGGTCAAACTTGGGAAAGCTGCAAACAGCGAGCGTAAAAATGGATGCCTGGGCGATGTGCTCAGGCTAGATCATTGAGCGTTGTTGACCAAAGACAGAAAATTTTTAAATTTTGATTTAGAGCTTCACAATGGACTATTTTTTTTTTTACTGTAGTAGTCCAGATTGCGTTTGGACTTATCAGTGTCTGGCTAGTATCTCTGGCAAGCCCGATATAACATAACGGATGAACTCCAAAATGGCTGGGGACAAACTTGGGAAAGCTGCAAACAGCGATGCGTAAAAATGGCTGCCTGGGCGATGTGCTTGGGCAAGATCATTGAGCGTTGTTGACAAAAATACTTTGACTTAGAGATTCACAGTGGACTATTTTATGAGTGTGGTAGTCCAGATTGCGTTTGGACTTATCAGTGTCTGGCTAGTATCTAGGGCAAGCTGGATATAACTCAACGGGTGAAGTGAAAGATGGCTGGGGACAAACTTGGGCAAGTTGCAAACAGCGATGAGTAAAAATGGATGCCTGGGCGATGTGCTTGGGCAAGATCATTGAGTGTTGTTGACCAAAGACCCCGAAATTTTTAAATTTTGATTTAGAGCTTCACAGTGGACTATGTTATTACTGTAGTAGTCCAGATTGCTTTTGGACCTATCAGTCTGGCTAGTATCTCTGGCAAGCTCGATATAACATGATGGGTGAACTCCAAGATGGCTGGGGACAAACTTGGGCAAGCCGATGCGTAAAAATGGATGCCTGGGCGATTAGCTTGGGCAAGATCATTGAGCGTTGTTCACAAAAAACTTTTCAATTTTGATTTAGAGATACACAGTGGACTATTTTATTACTGTAGTAGTCCAGATTGCTTTTGGACCTATCAGTCTGGCTAGTATCTCTGGCAAGCTCGATATAACATGACGGGTGAACTCCAAGATGGCTGGGGACAAACTTGGGCAAGCTGCAAACAGCGATGCGTAAAAATGGCTGCCTGGGCGATGTGCTTGGGCAAGATCATTGAGCGTTGTTGACAAAAAAACTTTGACTTAGAGATTCACAGTGGACTATTTTATTACTGTAGTAGTCCAGATTGCGTTTGGACTTATCAGTGTCTGGCTAGTATCTCGGGCAAGCTGGATATAACTCAACGGGTGAACTCCAAGATGGCTGGGGACAAACTTGGGCAAGCTACGGGAGCTAAGAGGGTTGGTGATGGACTTGGGCAAGGTTGAAATATCTTGAAGCATATAAAAATGGATGGCTGGAATGCATGCATTGTTGTTCGACGAAATGTCTCAGGTTTCAACTGGAGCTTCAAACTGGTCTGTTAGAGAGTGTAGTTGCCCAGCCTGTGTCTTTCACAACCAGTGACATATATTCATGGTTGAACACTTTGATGCACAGGGCGGAAGGCTTGGGCAAGCCATGATTGATGTTTATGTGAAGGCTATATATGATGCTTTTCTCAGACTTAAAATCATATTTAAAATAATTATCATTGGAAAAAAAAATATTAAGATAGAAAATACAACGAAAATGTAAAGACACAAAGATACACAAATTTAGTATAATAGACACAATACATAATTATGATGCAAATCATAAGTCTTCTGAATCTTAATCAAGTGCTAAATTTAGTGATTGTTGAAACTGCTTATGAGAGTCAGAGTTTGGGAGACCAATCTGATTTGATAATAGAAAGAAAAATTTAATATTTTCAACCATCTTAATTTAGCAAAGATTTTAACTATAGTACATGCATATTTTCTACTATGGCTCAATTTATCATTTGATAAGTTTATACCAGAAGGATTTTCTTCCATGATCATACTGAAACACAAACTGCATTACAAAGAGCATGGCTTTGGGAGAGTTACATTATGTCTTGTGGGTCACCCATTGTGCATGTTTGAGTACTGCATGTATAATTACATAATAGTGTGTAACTGTTATACAGAGAATGCCTAAATGGGTGAGGTTTATTGGAAAACCAGGTACCACTCACCAAAAATTATTGATAATACCTCAGGCTTTGCCTTTGGTGTCTCTCCACCATTGTCTGCTAGTGGAACAATCTGTAGGAACAGACATTTAATGTAGTTATACACAAGGTGTGTGTATTCAGGCCCACTGCGAGGGGGCAAAGGGCGTAATTTCCCTTTTCCACAATACAGTGGAACCTCTAATAACGAAACTTCTCTTTAACGAAAACCTTTGTATAATGAAAATATTGCAATGTACCGACATGTTTTCCTACTTAATTAAATGATGATAATGCAACCTCCCTTTAACGAAAACTTCCCTGCCTTTACTACACCAAGTTCGATTTTCACTTCCATTTAACGAAAGAGGTGTGGCTACGCATGCGCACATCTACCTATCATACAAAGAATTATTTTTTTATTTTATTATAAAACAATAGTCTAAAGTAAATTTGAATTGTGGAGAGAGGCAAATAGCTCTTTAATTGATTGGGATCAAACATTTATTGAAGGCCTAACAGAAGACATGGAAACAGAGCAGGAAGAGTCTGATGCTAATGAAACAGAATTTGATATTTTGCCACCCCCACCAAAGATTCAATCTTGTAGAGAAGCTATATCAGCATTGAAAGATGTGCAAGCGTTTCTAGAAAATCGGTCTGCGTTTGAATTAGCATCTCTGTCCAGTACACTAATAGATAAAATTGCAATTCTGAATAGTGCAAACAGTAAACAAACGACTTTAGATGATTTATTTAATTAATTAGGCCAGACACAACCCTTATTGTCATTAATTTGTTGTTTCATGATAAGTAATATTAAAACCTCTCTTTAATGAAAACCTCTTAATAATTTGGCTGTCCCAAAAGTTTCATTATTCAGAGGTTCCACTGTAATACATTCTAATAATAGTAGTACATGTGTAATTGTTCAATTATATAACTCATTAACAAAGGTGTGCCTTTCTGGCTTTTACATGGACAAAAATATCTATAACATTAGTGCTTAAGTTTATATACAGTAGCTGAAACCTTACCTGAAGCATGAAGTGATGTTACAAGCCAAGCTGTCTTAAAATAACACGTGGTGTAATTGTAATAACAGTATAGGGGTGTGGACAATGTTAATTGTCTGCCATGCCCCTATGAATAATTAATTAACCAAAAACATTTTCCGTGCACTTTGTGTGCCAAGAGCCCCCTCCCTTCCTTCCCCAGGACCCTTTCAATGTCTCAGCGGCCTGGCCCTGTGTGCATTTGTTTTAATGCTTTGGCTTCCTTTCATATTAATGTGGCTCAGTAGCTTTGATCATGACCTTAGATAAAATTTAATGTCATAATTTAAGTTTGGAATAAGTAACTACATTTTAATGGTCTTTGGCTAGGGGTATGTAATTCACTATATATTTATTTACAGTGGACCCTCAAGCTGCCATTTATGGGGTGGAGGGGTTTTGGGGATGAGCCAGAAATCACACCGAATACTAATCCCTAATTGTAATGTTTAGTTCTATAGCCATTCATATACTTTTGTTAGCTTACTTGCATGTCAAGAGACAGTGCTACTATAACGAGTTGAATCTGCAAGATCACAGTTCTTGAAGTTGAAGTAGTTCTTGCTGACTTAGTCCAGCTAGAGGTTTAGCTGAGGAATGGAGAAAAGAAGGGGATGTGTTGTTTTGGAGAACCTAAACTTGTTTTAATGAAGCATATGGCTATAACTACTATTATGTCTTCTGGCATGGAAGGAGAGAAAACAACAATTATAGGAAAATTAGGAATGCTCTTTCCAATGTTCCTAGTTTTCTACACATTTTGTGAACAGACATACATGCACATACATACACATACATACACATACATACACATACATATACAGATATACAGATAGACACACAATATGATTACCATACCATTCCACCTTACATTTAACGGTGAGGGTAATTATTCAGTTATTGACTCATACATTAATCTTGTGGCATTAATCCAAATACCATAATATATATGTCATCTCATTGTCTAACTGTTCATTATTAATGTGAACAGACTTTAGCTAACAGTTATTAGTATGCCGATAACTGGTACACATTATCAACATACAATATTGCGGTACGAGGCATTAATAAAGTCACAATTATAATTAAATGTATATGCATGTTACATGAGATTATGTGTTTATTTGCAGGTTGTCGTCTTTGAGAAGAGATAACTCACAAAGAAATAAACATGTGATAATCCAGGTAACCTATGTTGATTGGTGAGCACAAGTGAGGCACATCTAGTGTAGTCAACTTGGAGTTTGTTTATACATTTTGGAGCCAAGGGTCCACTCCTGCTACGTACATCTCTAATACAATTATGTGCTATCAAAATGTAGTACTGTATACTGTATTGGCACACCAGATTCTATTACAGACACAGTTACTACATAGCTAAGCCTTATGCAGTCTGATAGTGTATTGAAATTGTATTTCCTGTACAAATAGCAAGGTAAATTAAAACATGAAACTTGAGTAACATTTAGGTGTCAGCTAGGGTTTCAACAATGTTAAGCATCAAATTCATTTACTATGATTTTTTAAAATTATTTTTATTAAATGGAATCTTAAGTGAGTCATACAGCATAATATTTTCCATCCACAAACCTTGGAATGAATTAAGAAGTTTAGGTACCATTGTTGAGGTTTCTAGCGAAATGCTTGCCTGAGAGATTGAGAAAGAGATATAAATTATTAACTTCAAGCACACACAATATCAACTGAAAGTGAAGTATAATAAGCACATAATATTATAGTTTCATTTAACCAGCAAGAATGTACCATTAGCAAGACGACAATTCTATGTTTACAGTTTTCGTTTTACGATAAACATCTCAATAGTTATGTTCTGATACTCAAGGCGTTTTGTGAGCCAGATGTGATAAAAATAGGGTGAAATAATCCGTATTACTCATCAGTTTATTACTGATGAGTAATACGGATTTGATTGATTTGATGTTTGATATGAATTTAGAAAATTTATAAAGAAGCAAATATGAAGTGTCTCGTTAGTAGTAACTAACAGTGAGTATAGACAAGATTCTAGAATTGTTTTGGGAAGAGATGCTTTCTTGGCCCCAGCTGTCTCAAAAACCTGCCTAAGTTACTTCTACTTTTAAATCATTCCTGCAAGACTATATCCAGTCTTTAAAAGATCTTCAAAAGTAACTTGATGTACTCAAATAGAATAACTATGAATCATTAGGATTAGAATGATTTAATTAACTAGCTATCAAACTAATGGGACTAATGGTGTAGTTTCAGTTAGACGTACCTTTGTGTGAAATTGTGAAGAAGTACTTCAGTTCAGCAAGAATCTGTGAAATAAGACTAGAGTTACACAGAACGGCAAAGACTCTAGCACCTTCTTAAACATCAAAAAAAGCACAAGTTGAGACATGTGAGGAATGAGTATATAAACAACTAGTTTTTGTATTATAAATTATCTATTCAACAAGAACTTGTGAACGAGATAATGTCTACCTACAATTCAAGAAATATATACAGGGGCACATTAATGACTGGGCAAAGCAAACTGCCTAAATTTGCGATGTTGTGCTAACTGATGTGTTAAATGTTGGCATTCAGTAGTATGAATATATGACGAGTGTTTTGCTGGGGTAATAATGAGTAAATGTTAATTCTGCAACAGAAGCAATAAGAACGCCAAGACACAATAGGTTGGAGAAAGATAAGTCAGATTTGAACACTAGTTACACAAGTTCAACACAACAAGAAGGTGTGGTTAAAAATAATTTTATTAAACATCTATTTCTTTTTAAAATGGCTATAATTTTTCTGGTTTTGGAAAGAGCGATTTCTGGAGCTGTTAATCTGGGATTACTGTCTTGTAAGTTACATAAAAATGTTTGTAATATGTCTCTTCATGGATTCACCAGATGGGATGTTAATCATTCATTAAAAAAAAAGTTACAGCCCATTTTGTGTTTAGTTTTTTTTGCCTTTCGTGTTGAGCAAAGGTAGTTTTTTGGTTATATCCCTAAAACGCAAGAATAGAAACTTATCGCATTTGGTGAAAAGTTGAAAGATCTTGTATCGGAGCTCCCATGAATGTTTCAGCCCGTCTAGTAGACAGCTCTGGAATTGGAAATATATGCATAATTATTATATGGTTTCAGAATATATTTTGATATCATACTTCAACCGATCTTTCAATAAAGAAGACACTATTGTGTAGAGCAGAAGATTCTCCTTCTTTTCACTATAATTCCAGCTATTAAATAGAAACAAAAGGTTAAAAAAATGCGTTAGAATAAAGTGATAATTACTGCTACAGTAAGGGTAACCCGGTTCTGTGTAAGGGATTCCTTACTTGGCTCCTGATAAGTGGGTGAAGGAGTTTGTGTGAAGAGGACAAACCCTTGTTACACCGTGGTGTGGGGGATTGCTACTTGGGAGGGGAAGCGTAGTGGATAGGGTGTAGTGGATAGGGTGTCTAAAGCAGTGGGTATGGAGTTTGGACTGAAGAAGTGCTTACTAGAGAAGTTGGAGAAGGGCAAAGCTGTGAGGACCAGTGTGTTACCTTTCCCAGAGGGTAGACAGATTGAAAGACTTAATGCAGGTGCAGTGTGTAAGAACAGATCTTTCGACCCGACGTCGAACAGATTAAGAGTGGGTTGAGGAAGACGCTACGCTCCCGGTTGAAGAGCATTTGGGCATCTAGTCTAAATGGGAAGTTTAAAGCACAAGCTACAAATGTTTGGGCTTTATCTATGCTACGATACTACCTGGCTGTGTTGAATTGGAGTAACAAAGATTTGTTGGTGATGGATAGAATGGTCTGGAATGAAATGAGGAGTAAAAATCATCATAAAAGTGCCTCAGTAAAAAGAGTTCATCTACCTAGATATGTGGGTGGCAGGGGCATTCCCTCGCTAATCCACGAAAGAGAAAGGGAAGTTGTTTCTACCGCAGCGTACTTGATTAGTTCTACTGATCCCCTCTTGGAAGCTGTAGTCATGCATCAAAGGAACCTTCCTTTCACTAGACATAGTGTTATAAGGATGGGAACTGGAATCATGCACAAGTATAATACGGGTGTTGAAATTACAACTGAATCTCTGAGTGAAATGAGCCTGACTCCAAGGAAGCTCAGCAGGTTGGTTCGTACCCATCAAATTGAAGAATTTCAAGAAAGTCACTGTGCTAAGAAAGTTCATGGTGTTTATTACAAAACAGTCAAAGAGCTTGATCAGAAGCGAAGTTATATGGTTGAGAGTTGGCAGGTTAAAAAGGAAGTATTGAAGGCCTGATTATTGCTGCACAAGATGGTGTGATCCAAACCAGAGCGTACCAAGCACGAATTGAGAAATTGCCTGTCACCCCCATATGTCGAGAATGCAGAGGTGCACCTGAAACCATCGGTCATATACTCTCTAACTGTCCAAGGAAGCTTTGGAACCAGTATAAGATGAGGCATGACAAAGTACTTAGACAGTTGGTTCTACAGTTGGATAGAAAGTACAATATATCGGTCCCTCAGAATATCAAGTGGGGTGAGAGTGGATTACAAATTGCGGAGATTTTGGAAGGAAAAGAGGTGAAGATGGCTGTTGATTTCAGTATACCTACTGATAGACAGATAACGGAAAGGAGGCCAGATCTGGTGTTATACCTGAAAAAAGAAAGGCGTATTGTGATGACGGAAGTGGCATGTGCCTGGGAACCATTAATTTTAGAACGTGAAGAGGATAAAGGTTCCAAGTATGGGGAATTGTTCAGCTGATCTGGCTTTTCAATTCCCCGGGATGGAAGATTCAGGTATACCCAGTTGTAGTAGGTGATCTTGGCACCATTGGAAACCTCTATAAGATTTTGGAGAGTGTTGGTATATTCTCTGACCGGGAGATCACCAATCTAGTAAGAGAGATGCAGTTTGAGGTACTTTGCAGTTCCACAGGAATTATAAGACAACATCTAGCAAAGTGATCTGTTTTCTATGAATCTGTTCGATGATTGTACAAGACATTTGGTTGGCGGTACCTACCTGCTTCTAGTTTTCAACTGGCTGCAGGTACTCAGAACCCATCTGCAATTCGGTTGGTCGGAAACCTTACCCAGAGCCAACTTCTCTGAAATAGCGGGTTCACCTTGCGAGTGGGATGCACATGATAAGGTGAAAGGTCAATGCGGAATTGTGGAAAAGGAAGTATTCGCTTCCGGGCATCCTTAGGTAAAAGTCGTAACAAGTATGTAATAATATTATGCATGTACATACATGTACGTATGTAATAATAATAATAATATTATGTATATACATGTATTGTAATGCATGTACATACATGTATGTATGTAATAATAATTAATAATAATGTTAAAAAAAAAACTTTCACTGCAAGAAAGGACCCCAAATAAAAGTTGTTCCACGTGCATAGTGTGTACTGCATTGCTGGGTGTGATGCTGTTTAAAGATTTCTAGCAAAGTATGAAGATTTTAATCAAGGTTAATAAGTATGTAAGATCAGTTAGAAAGGATGCTGCTTGCATGATCATTGTGATGCGCAAGACTCAAGATTTGACTTATCCTCTAAACTAGTCAACTTGATGCATGCCACATTGTATTGCGTACCACTGAGAAAAGAAGTCTTTGCAAATTGCAAAGACAGATAATCTTGTGAGCCAGCTCCCTCCTTCTCTAAGCAAAGAAGTCGAGTTTGCCAGAGTCTAGAGTCCAGACTGAGAATTAAGATAGAGGATAAAAGCTGACTGTGTTTAGTTTCGCTTAAAACCGTTTGTTTGCATGTGTTCTCCCCTATAATCTATAATCTACAGTAGCAAAAAATATAAATAATAACACGAGGGTGGTCCATATTTTCGTTTTTGTTAAGAAATAAGTTTTTGCCGGGGCCGGGGTCTAATATTAATTTTTATGACAGGACTAAGAACATTACCAATACAGACCTTACAAGTAAGTATATGGATAGCAATACACTCTCTTTGCTTTAGTCTGCTGGAGCTTTAAATGTATTAGGTACAGTCCACAGCTGCTGAGTAAGATTCTGAGGAAGAGAAAATGGTGGCTCTAAAACAAGCAAATTGATTGAATCAGCTTATGGACTGACAAACAGTTACCGTACATAATTAATTAATTATAATTATAATTACAACAATACATAATATTGTACAATGAGATCCATACCTGAAGTAACAGACCGAGTATCAAATACAGAGCTGATTGATTGTGATTGACCTCTGCTGTTATTATTGCAAAACCACTCCCATGATCACATTTCACGCGATGATGCATATATGGTGGATAGTGTAATGTACTAATGCAGTTGTCAACAGCAGACGAAACTGGATCTGTGTACTGCACTAGGTCCAGTGTAGAGAGCGTGTCGAGCCAAAGTATCCACTTCCACCATCCCAATGCTCACTCTCCTGGGGGGGGGGGGGGGCTCCTAATTCCCAGACACAAACGGTGAATATTAATAGTGTTTTAAAATAATACACCACATGTACACTTAATTTCAGTTCTCAACAGTAGACAAACTGGATACGAGTACTGCACGTAGGTCTAGAGTATAGAGCGCCTCGATGTTTCTGACAGTATACCAGCATCTCTCCCGATGGACAGACGACGCCTTGTTTCCATGCAGTCATCATCTGGGGAGGAGGACTCTGTCGACGAACAAACGATGCCTTGCATGCCTCAAGACTGATTCCCCGAGCTGGCCTGGCCTGTCAACAACGATAACTTTGCATGATTGGTGACCTGACACCCTCCCCGGTACAACCAACGTAACTTAACTTAACGTAACGTTATCGTAGCGTACCGTAGCGATGACGATGACGACGACGACGAAGCCCGGGCCAGCCTCACGGCCGGCCAGGTGTGTGGTTGGACATTTTGCGCAGAGTCAGCGAAAAGGAAGCTTATGTAAACACAGCTGTGATGAGCGGTGGTAGTGCTATATATGAGAGAGAGCAGATAGATCAATTGCTGGTCTCTTGCTCAGAGTGGTGTCGAGGAACCGACGGTTTTGTAGTATTGACGGTGGCTTCGTTTAAAGACGAGGTCGTTGTTGATAGTCCGTCGAATTACCCTAAATCCCTCTGAACCCCGAGTTGGTTGGAGAAAGCGGTGTATAATCGATGTTGGAAGAACACAGTTCCCTGAACTGTATTTTGATCCGTACGAGTATGTTGTTTTTGAAAAGTTGTTGGAGGGGAGATTAGTTGGTGTTCGCATCGTTGTGTGTGAGCAATTCTTTCTCTCCTTCTGACTTTGTGTAAGGAAAACGGTCGTATGTTTGTTTTACTCCGAGGGTGGCCTCTGTGTCCTGAGCAGTGAAACAAACATTGACCCGTTATTCCCATTGGTTGCATTTTGGTGGGATTGATTCAGAGCTAATCCAAGTTGCATTGTTTGATGGATTTGGCAAGGTTCTCTCCCTGCTGACAAGTGTTACAGGTTGGGAGAGCTCGTATTGCATGTTGAGTCGTCGGCACCTTCTCACAAGGGGAGGGGGACGACGAACGTGAAGGTTACCTGGTTGATCCTGCCAGTAGTCATATGCTTGTCTCAAAGATTAAGCCATGCATGTGCAAGTATAAACGCTTGAACCGTGAGACTGCGAATGGCTCATTAAATCAGTTATAGTTTATTTGATGGTGTCCGTTCTACGTGGATAACCGTGGTAATTCTAGAGCTAATACATGCAAGAGGTCCCGACTCGTTTCGTTCGGAAGGGACGTATTTATTAGATCCAAAACCAATGCGGGTCGGTTCGGCCTCGGTCGTCCTTCCCGGTTCCTTGGTGATTCATAGTAACTGCTCGAATCGCTGTGCCTCCGAGCCGGCGATGGTTCATTCAAGTTTCTGCCCTATCAACTTTCGATGGTAGGGTATTGGCCTACCATGGTCGCAACGGGTGACGGAGAATTAGGGTTCGATTCCGGAGAGGGAGCCTGAGAAACGGCTACCACATCCAAGGAAGGCAGCAGGCGCGCAAATTACCCAATCCCGACTCGGGGAGGTAGTGACAATAAATAACAATGCCGGTCCCTATAGTGGTCCGGCAATTGGAATGAGTACAATCCAAACCCCTTAACGAGGAACAATTGGAGGGCAAGTCTGGTGCCAGCAGCCGCGGTAATTCCAGCTCCAATAGCGTATATTAAAGTTGTTGCAGTTAAAAAGCTCGTAGTTGGATTTCGGGGCCCCGGACGTCGTTGGCTGTCCTCTTCCCACGGCAGGTAACTGTCCGTTGGGGGGAGGCGGTTGGCGTCGTCGGTCTCTGAGTCGGATCGGTCCGTCGAGAGGCGAGCACTGACCGACGGCCCCTGTTTGTCTCTCGAGATTCCCGCCTGCTCTTAACTGTTGCGGACGGGGAGTTCGGGACGTTTACTTTGAACAAATTAGAGTGTTCCAAGCAGGCCGGTTGCTTTGAATACGTTAGCATGGAATAATGGAATAGGGCTGCGTCTGGTGTCGTCGGCGGCGGGAAGGCCTCCGGGCGTCTCGTTTGTTGGCGGTCACCGTCCTATTTTGTTGGTTTTCGGGACCGCAGTCATGGTCGAGAGGGACAGTTGGGGGCATTCGTATTCAGTTGTCAGAGGTGAAATTCTCGGATTTACGGAAGACGAACGACTGCGAAAGCATTTGCCAAGGATGTTTTCATTAATCAAGAACGAAAGTTGGGGGTTCGAAGACGATCAGATACCGTCGTAGTCCCAACCATAAACCATGCCGGCTAGGGATCGGCGGACGTCGGTAGCGACTCCGTCGGCACCTCTCGAGAAATCCAAGCCTTTGGGTTCCGGGGGGAGTATGGTCGCAAGGCTGAAACTTAAAGGAATTGACGGAAGGGCACCACCAGGAGTGGAGCCTGCGGCTTAATTTGACTCAACACGGGGAACCTCACCAGGTCCGGACATGGGAAGGATTGACAGATCGAGAGCTCTTTCTTGATTCTATGGGTGGTGGTGCATGGCCGTTCTTAGTTGGTGGAGTGATTTGTCTGGTTGATTCCGTTAACGAACGAGACCTTAACCTGCTAACTAGTCGTGCCGTTTCCGAACGGCGAGGGTCGGGGGTTGGTTCAGGCGTTCGTCGCGTCGGTTCCGTGCCTTCGCACTCTCCTCTCCGGTGGCGACTTCTTAGAGGGACACTCGGCGTCCGTTTCTAGCCGAGGGAGGATTGAGGCAATAACAGGTCTGTGATGCCCTTAGATGTTCTGGGCCGCACGCGCGCTACACTGACGGAGACAGCGAGCATGTCCTTTGCCGAGAGGCTTGGGGAATCTTGTGAGTCTCCGTCGTGCTGGGGATAGATGGTTGCAATTGTCGATCTTGAACGAGGAATTCCTAGTAAGCGCGAGTCATCAGCTCGCGCTGATTACGTCCCTGCCCTTTGTACACACCGCCCGTCGCTACTACCGATTGACCGGCTTAGCGAGAACTTTGGATTGGAGCCCTGGTGGTCGGCAACGGTCGCCAGGGATTCTCCGAGAAACTGTTCCAACTTGGTCCGTTAGAGGAAGTAAAAGTCGTAACAAGGTTTCCGTAGGTGAACCTGCGGAAGGATCATTAATGTTTCCGTTTCGGTTGATTGCGTTCCACCTGTGTTGTCCCTCAGCTGGTGCGTGTGAGGAATCGGGTGTGTGAACGCTTGTGTGCACTCGGTGGTTGTGCACGGCGTTTTTCTCCTTGGCCGTGCACAATTGTTTTCGGTGGTTTTTTTTTTTTTTCATCTGTTGGTTTGTGTTTTTTTTTTTTTTGGGAGGTTGGAACTGTGTAAAGAACAACTTCCAACGGTGGATCCCTTGGCTCGCACGTCGATGAAGACCGTAGCAAAGTGCGACATAGTGTTGCGAATTGCAGAATTCAGTGAGTCATCGAATTGTTGAACGCACATGGCACCTCGCTGGTATTCCGGTGAGGTACGTTCGGCTGAGGGTCGTTTAAAAACGTGAACGTATCATTGCGCAACACAAGGGTTGAGTAATGTTCTTAGCGAAGAGGGTGGGGTTTTTGTCCTGTCCGGGGACGGTTGAATACTACTAGTACAATAGTGTTTCCCTACACCTCTATGTTTGATGGTTTTGTGTCGAGTTGTTATAATATCATATCAGAGGCGGTCTTCCCACTGATAGTTTTGCTCGCTCTTAGTCGGGCACGAATTGGTGGGTAAAGTCGTTTTATGTGGTATTTTATAAATTTAACGACCTCAGATCGAGCGAGGTTCACCCGCTGAACTTAAGCATATCAATAAGCGGAGGAAGAGAAACCAACAGGGATTCCCTCAGTAACGGCGAGCGAAGTGGGAAGAGTGCCCAGGTCTGAAATCTCCGGTCAGGCTTTAGTTATTGACTGGCGAATTGTGGTCTGGAGAGTCGAACTGTCCCGGTCCACTGCTCCACTGTTCGGGCCCGAAGTCGACTTGGAACGGCGTGCCTGAGAGGGTGAGAGCCCCGTAGGGCAAGGAAACCGGGAGCGGCGGGACGAGGGTTCGTACTCGTTGAGTCGGGTTGTTTGGGATTGCAGCCCCAAGCGGGTGGTAGACTCCATCCAAGGCTGAATACAGGTGCGAGACCGATAGCGGACAAGTACCGTGAGGGAAAGGTGAAAAGCACTTTGAAGAGAGAGTTCAATAGACCGTGAAACCGTTGGGAGGGAAGCTCAGGGTGAGGAGGTGGTCGCGCTCCGTTGGGGTTCATCGGACTTGTTTTGCCGTTGCAGAGCGGTCCGAGCATTCTCCCGACGCGAGTTGGAACCGTCAGTCGGGGAGGGTCGTGCAGGTCTGTTTTCTGTGTCAGTGGTCGGGTAGGTTGCCTCTGAACACAAAGGCTTTTGGCTGGAGTGTTTGGAGGAGCTTATAAGTCGTTCCACTGTGACCTGTGTCGTCTCCCAGTTGCGAGGTGTCGAGTCGCCCCTGAAAGGGGAAGGTGCAGACTTTCTCTGTGTGAGAGGGTTCGGAAGCCCCGGGAGGTAGCTGCGGCCTGTTTTAGAGCGTTCCGTCCTTTGCCCGGTAGTTCAGTCTGCTCGGGGAACGGGAAGGCGTTCGAAGCAGCTGTTCGCTGTCCCTGGTTTACCTGGTGGCTCTTCGAGGAACTGTGCCGAGGTGACTGGCGAAGAGTCGTTACCCTGTGCCCCGTCTTGAAACACGGACCAAGGAGTGCAAGAGGTACGCGAGTCGGAAGGGTGTAAATGGTGGGGTTGTCGGGAGTTCGCTCCCTTCACCTCCGATTGAGAGACCCAATCGTTTTTGAAAGGGCAAAGTGAGAGCAAACGGTGCCCAGCACTGTTGGTGCGAGAGCCGGCGGGAGACCGTGGGCGCATCGCAGACCGAGCCTAATGGTCACGCTGTGGCCGGTTTCGAGTGAGAGCGTTCCTGTTGCGACCCGAAAGATGGTGAACTATGCCCGAGGAGGGTGAAGCCAGAGGAAACTCTGGTGGAGGCCCGTAGCGTTTCTGACGTGCAAACCGATCGTCGCACTTGGGTATAGGGGCGAAAGACTAATCGAACCGTCTAGTAGCTGGTTCCCTCCGAAGTTTCCCTCAGGATAGCTGGAGTCCGTTTCGGTCAGTTTCGTCGGGTAAAGCGAATGATTAGAGGTATCGGGGTCGAAAGGACCTCGACCTATTCTCAAACTTTAAATCGGCGAGTCGGCTGGTCCTTTCCTACAGGAAGGTCTGCCGAGAATGCAGGGGCTCCGTGTGGGCCGTTTTTGGTAAGCA
>OX345645.1:3847740-3902740 GCA_947044365.1 Petrosia ficiformis | reverse complement strand
ATTACTGTAGTAGTCCAGATTGCTTTTGGACCTATCAGTCTGGCTTCTATCTCTGGATATAACATGACAGTTGAACTCCAAGATGGCTGGGGACAAACTTGGGCAAGCTGCAAACAGCGATGCGTAAAAATGGCTGCCTTGGCGATGTGTTTGGGCGAGATCATTGAGCGTTATTGACAGGAAACTTTACAATTTAGACTTAAAGCTTCACAGTGGACTGTTCTACGAGTCTGGTAGTCCAGATTGCTTTTGGACCTATCATGCAGTGTCAGACTAGTATCTCTGGCAAACTCGATATAACATGACCGTTGAACTCCAAGATGGCTGGGGAGAAACTTGGGCAAGCTGCAAACAGCGATGCGTAAGAACATGGATGCCTGGGCGTGGTGCTCTGGTAAGATTATTGAGCTTTAACGTTGTTGACAAATAAACTTTTCAATTTTGACTTAGTGTTTCACAGTGGACTGTTTTATGAATATGGTAGTCCAGATTACTTTTGGACCTATCAGTCTGGCTAGTATCTCTGGCAAGCTCGATAAAACATGACCGTTGAACTCCAAGATGGCTGGGGACAAACTTGGGCAAGCTGCAAACAGCGATGCGTAAAAATGGCTTCCTGGGCGATGTGCTTGGGCGAGTTCATTGAGCGTTATTGACAGAAAACTTTACAATTTAGACTTAAAGCTTCACAGTGGACTGTTTTATTACTGTAGTAGTCCAGATTGCTTTTGGACCTATCATGCAGTGTCAGACTAGTATCTCTGACAAGCTCCAAGATGGCTGGGGACAAACTTGGGCAAGCTGCAAACAGCGATGCGTAAAAATGGCTACCTGGGCGATGTGCTTGGGCAAGATCATTGAGCGTTATTGACAAAAAACCTTTTCAATATCGACTTAAAGCTTCACAGTGGACTGTTTTATGAGTCTGGTAGTCCAGATTGCTTTTGGACCTATCATGCAGTGTCAGACTAGTATCTCTGGCAAGCTCCAAGATGGCTGGGGACAAACTTGGGGAAGCTGCAAAATGCGATGCGTAAAAACGGCTTCCTGGGCGATGTGCTTGGGTGAGTTCATTGAGCGTTATTGACAAAAAACTTTTCAATTTTGACTTAGAGTTTCACAGTGGACTGTTTTATTACTGTAGTAGTCCAGATTGCTTTTGGACCTATCAGTCTGGCTAGTATATCTGGCAAGCTCGATAAAACATGACTGTTGAACTCCAAGATGGCTGGGGACAAACTTGGGCAAGCTGCAAACAGCGATGCGTAAACATGGCTGCCTGGGCGATGTGCTTGGGCGAGATCATTGAGCGTTATTGACAAAAAACTTTTCAATTTTGACTTAGAGTTTCACAGTGGACTGTTTTATTACTGTAGTAGTCCAGATTGCTGTTGCACCTATCAGTCTGGCTTGTATCTCTGGATATAACACGACAGTTGAACTCCAAGATGGCTGGGGACAAACTTGGGCACGCTGCAAACAGCGATGCGTAAAAATGGCTGCCTGGGTGATGTGCTTGTGCGAGATCATTGAGCGTTATTGACAAAAAACTTTACAATTTAGACTTAGAGTTTCACAGTGGACTGTTTTATTACTGTAGTAGTCCAGATTGCTGTTGCACCTATCAGTCTGGCTTGTATCTCTGGATATAACACGACAGTTGAACTCCAAGATGGCTGGGGACAAACTTGGGCAAGCTGCAAACAGCGATGCGTAAAAATGGCTGCCTGGGTGATGTGCTTGTGCGAGATCATTGAGCGTTATTGACAAAAAACTTTACAATTTAGACTTAAAGCTTCACAGTGGACTGTTTTATGAGTCTGGTAGTCCAGATTGCTTTTGGACCTATCATGCAGTGTCAGACTAGTATCTCTGGCAAGCTCCAGGATGGCTGGGGACAAACTTGGGCAAGCTGCAAACAGCAATGCGTAAAAATGGCTTCCTGGCCATGGGCGATGTGCTTGGGCGAGATCATTGAGCGTTATTGACAAAAAACTTTTCAATTTAGACTTAAAGCTTCACAGTGGACTGTTTTATGAGTCTGGTAGTCCAGATTGCTTTTGGACCTATCAGTCTGGCTAGTATCTCTGGCAAGCTCGATAAAACATGACCGTTGAACTCCAAGATGGCTGGGGACAAACTTGGCCAAGCAGTAAACAGCGATGCGGAAAAAATGGATGCCTGTGCGTTGTGCTCTGGTAAGATCATTTTGCTTTAACGTTGTTGACAAATAAACTTTTCAATTTTGACTTAGAGTTTCACAGTGGACTGTTTTATTACTGTAGTAGTCCAGATTGCTTTTGGACCTATCAGTCTGGCTTCTATCTCTGGATATAACATGACAGTTGAACTCCAAGATGGCTGGGGACAAACTTGGGCAAGCTGCAAACAGCGATGCGTAAAAATGGCTGCCTTGGCGATGTGTTTGGGCGAGATCATTGAGCGTTATTGACAGGAAACTTTACAATTTAGACTTAAAGCTTCACAGTGGACTGTTTTATTACTGTAGTAGTCCAGATTGCGTTTTGGACCTATCATGCAGTGTCAGACTAGTATCTCTGACAAGCTCCAAGATGGCTGGGGACAAACTTGGGCAAGCTGCAAACAGCGATGCGTAAAAAAGGCTACCTGGGCGATGTGCTTGGGCAAGATCATTGAGCGTTATTGACAAAAAAACTTTTCAATTTAGACTTAAAGCTTCACAGTGGACTGTTCTACGAGTCTGGTAGTCCAGATTGCTTTTGGACCTATCATGCAGTGTCAGACTAGTATCTCTGGCAAGCTCCAAGATGGCTGGGGACAAACTTGGGCAAGCTGCAAAATGCGATGCGTAAAAACGGCTTCCTGGGCGATGTGCTTGGGTGAGTTCATTGAGCGTTATTGACAAAAAACTTTTCAATTTTGACTTAAAGCTTCACAGTGGACTGTTTTATGAGTCTGGTAGTCCAGATTGCTTTTGGACCTATCATTCTGGCTAGTATATCTGGCAAGCTCGATAAAACATGACTGTTGAACTCAGAGATGGCTGGGGACAAACTTGGGCAAGCTGCAAACAGCGATGCGTAAAAACAGCTGCCTGGGCGATGTGCTTGGGCGAGATCATTTAGCGTTATTGACAGGAAACTTTACAATTTAGACTTAAAGCTTCACAGTGGACTGTTTTATTACTGTAGTAGTCCAGATTGCTTTTGGACCTATCATGCAGTGTCAGACTATAGTATCTCTGACAAGCTCCAAGATGGCTGGGGACAAACTTGGCCAAGCAGTAAACAGCGATGCGGAAAAAATGGATGCCTGTGCGTTGTGCTCTGGTAAGATCATTTTGCTTTAACGTTGTTGACAAATAAACTTTTCAATTTTGACTTAGAGTTTCACAGTGGACTGTTTTATTACTGTAGTAGTCCAGATTGCTTTTGGACCTATCAGTCTGGCTTCTATCTCTGGATATAACATGACAGTTGAACTCCAAGATGGCTGGGGACAAACTTGGGCAAGCTGCAAACAGCGATGCGTAAAAATGGCTGCCTTGGCGATGTGTTTGGGCGAGATCATTGAGCGTTATTGACAGGAAACTTTACAATTTAGACTTAAAGCTTCACAGTGGACTGTTCTACGAGTCTGGTAGTCCAGATTGCTTTTGGACCTATCATGCAGTGTCAGACTAGTATCTCTGGCAAACTCGATATAACATGACCGTTGAACTCCAAGATGGCTGGGGAGAAACTTGGGCAAGCTGCAAACAGCGATGCGTAAGAACATGGATGCCTGGGCGTGGTGCTCTGGTAAGATTATTGAGCTTTAACGTTGTTGACAAATAAACTTTTCAATTTTGACTTAGTGTTTCACAGTGGACTGTTTTATGAATATGGTAGTCCAGATTACTTTTGGACCTATCAGTCTGGCTAGTATCTCTGGCAAGCTCGATAAAACATGACCGTTGAACTCCAAGATGGCTGGGGACAAACTTGGGCAAGCTGCAAACAGCGATGCGTAAAAATGGCTTCCTGGGCGATGTGCTTGGGCGAGTTCATTGAGCGTTATTGACAGGAAACTTTACAATTTAGACTTAAAGCTTCACAGTGGACTGTTTTATTACTGTAGTAGTCCAGATTGCTTTTGGACCTATCATGCAGTGTCAGACTAGTATCTCTGACAAGCTCCAAGATGGCTGGGGACAAACTTGGGCAAGCTGCAAACAGCGATGCGTAAAAATGGCTACCTGGGCGATGTGCTTGGGCAAGATCATTGAGCGTTATTGACAAAAAACCTTTTCAATATCGACTTAAAGCTTCACAGTGGACTGTTTTATGAGTCTGGTAGTCCAGATTGCTTTTGGACCTATCATGCAGTGTCAGACTAGTATCTCTGGCAAGCTCCAAGATGGCTGGGGACAAACTTGGGGAAGCTGCAAAATGCGATGCGTAAAAACGGCTTCCTGGGCGATGTGCTTGGGTGAGTTCATTGAGCGTTATTGACAAAAAACTTTTCAATTTTGACTTAGAGTTTCACAGTGGACTGTTTTATTACTGTAGTAGTCCAGATTGCTTTTGGACCTATCAGTCTGGCTAGTATATCTGGCAAGCTCGATAAAACATGACTGTTGAACTCCAAGATGGCTGGGGACAAACTTGGGCAAGCTGCAAACAGCGATGCGTAAACATGGCTGCCTGGGCGATGTGCTTGGGCGAGATCATTGAGCGTTATTGACAAAAAACTTTTCAATTTTGACTTAGAGTTTCACAGTGGACTGTTTTATTACTGTAGTAGTCCAGATTGCTGTTGCACCTATCAGTCTGGCTTGTATCTCTGGATATAACACGACAGTTGAACTCCAAGATGGCTGGGGACAAACTTGGGCACGCTGCAAACAGCGATGCGTAAAAATGGCTGCCTGGGTGATGTGCTTGTGCGAGATCATTGAGCGTTATTGACAAAAAACTTTACAATTTAGACTTAGAGTTTCACAGTGGACTGTTTTATTACTGTAGTAGTCCAGATTGCTGTTGCACCTATCAGTCTGGCTTGTATCTCTGGATATAACACGACAGTTGAACTCCAAGATGGCTGGGGACAAACTTGGGCAAGCTGCAAACAGCGATGCGTAAAAATGGCTGCCTGGGTGATGTGCTTGTGCGAGATCATTGAGCGTTATTGACAAAAAACTTTACAATTTAGACTTAAAGCTTCACAGTGGACTGTTTTATGAGTCTGGTAGTCCAGATTGCTTTTGGACCTATCATGCAGTGTCAGACTAGTATCTCTGGCAAGCTCCAGGATGGCTGGGGACAAACTTGGGCAAGCTGCAAACAGCAATGCGTAAAAATGGCTTCCTGGCCATGGGCGATGTGCTTGGGCGAGATCATTGAGCGTTATTGACAAAAAACTTTTCAATTTAGACTTAAAGCTTCACAGTGGACTGTTTTATGAGTCTGGTAGTCCAGATTGCTTTTGGACCTATCAGTCTGGCTAGTATCTCTGGCAAGCTCGATAAAACATGACCGTTGAACTCCAAGATGGCTGGGGACAAACTTGGCCAAGCAGTAAACAGCGATGCGGAAAAAATGGATGCCTGTGCGTTGTGCTCTGGTAAGATCATTTTGCTTTAACGTTGTTGACAAATAAACTTTTCAATTTTGACTTAGAGTTTCACAGTGGACTGTTTTATTACTGTAGTAGTCCAGATTGCTTTTGGACCTATCAGTCTGGCTTCTATCTCTGGATATAACATGACAGTTGAACTCCAAGATGGCTGGGGACAAACTTGGGCAAGCTGCAAACAGCGATGCGTAAAAATGGCTGCCTTGGCGATGTGTTTGGGCGAGATCATTGAGCGTTATTGACAGGAAACTTTACAATTTAGACTTAAAGCTTCACAGTGGACTGTTTTATTACTGTAGTAGTCCAGATTGCGTTTTGGACCTATCATGCAGTGTCAGACTAGTATCTCTGACAAGCTCCAAGATGGCTGGGGACAAACTTGGGCAAGCTGCAAACAGCGATGCGTAAAAAAGGCTACCTGGGCGATGTGCTTGGGCAAGATCATTGAGCGTTATTGACAAAAAAACTTTTCAATTTAGACTTAAAGCTTCACAGTGGACTGTTCTACGAGTCTGGTAGTCCAGATTGCTTTTGGACCTATCATGCAGTGTCAGACTAGTATCTCTGGCAAGCTCCAAGATGGCTGGGGACAAACTTGGGCAAGCTGCAAAATGCGATGCGTAAAAACGGCTTCCTGGGCGATGTGCTTGGGTGAGTTCATTGAGCGTTATTGACAAAAAACTTTTCAATTTTGACTTAAAGCTTCACAGTGGACTGTTTTATGAGTCTGGTAGTCCAGATTGCTTTTGGACCTATCATTCTGGCTAGTATATCTGGCAAGCTCGATAAAACATGACTGTTGAACTCAGAGATGGCTGGGGACAAACTTGGGCAAGCTGCAAACAGCGATGCGTAAAAACAGCTGCCTGGGCGATGTGCTTGGGCGAGATCATTTAGCGTTATTGACAGGAAACTTTACAATTTAGACTTAAAGCTTCACAGTGGACTGTTTTATTACTGTAGTAGTCCAGATTGCTTTTGGACCTATCATGCAGTGTCAGACTATAGTATCTCTGACAAGCTCCAAGATGGCTGGGGACAAACTTGGCCAAGCAGTAAACAGCGATGCGGAAAAAATGGATGCCTGTGCGTTGTGCTCTGGTAAGATCATTTTGCTTTAACGTTGTTGACAAATAAACTTTTCAATTTTGACTTAGAGTTTCACAGTGGACTGTTTTATTACTGTAGTAGTCCAGATTGCTTTTGGACCTATCAGTCTGGCTTCTATCTCTGGATATAACATGACAGTTGAACTCCAAGATGGCTGGGGACAAACTTGGGCAAGCTGCAAACAGCGATGCGTAAAAATGGCTGCCTTGGCGATGTGTTTGGGCGAGATCATTGAGCGTTATTGACAGGAAACTTTACAATTTAGACTTAAAGCTTCACAGTGGACTGTTCTACGAGTCTGGTAGTCCAGATTGCTTTTGGACCTATCATGCAGTGTCAGACTAGTATCTCTGGCAAACTCGATATAACATGACCGTTGAACTCCAAGATGGCTGGGGAGAAACTTGGGCAAGCTGCAAACAGCGATGCGTAAGAACATGGATGCCTGGGCGTGGTGCTCTGGTAAGATTATTGAGCTTTAACGTTGTTGACAAATAAACTTTTCAATTTTGACTTAGAGTTTCACAGTGGACTGTTTTATTACTGTAGTAGTCCAGATTGCTGTTGCACCTATCAGTCTGGCTTGTATCTCTGGATATAACACGACAGTTGAACTCCAAGATGGCTGGGGACAAACTTGGGCAAGCTGCAAACAGCGATGCGTAAAAATGGCTGCCTGGGTGATGTGCTTGTGCGAGATCATTGAGCGTTATTGACAAAAAACTTTACAATTTAGACTTAGAGTTTCACAGTGGACTGTTTTATTACTGTAGTAGTCCAGATTGCTGTTGCACCTATCAGTCTGGCTTGTATCTCTGGATATAACACGACAGTTGAACTCCAAGATGGCTGGGGCAAACTTGGGCAAGCTGCAAACAGCGATGCGTAAACATGGCTGCCTGGGCGATGTGCTTGTGCGAGATCATTGAGCGTTATTGACAAAAAACTTTTCAATTTTGACTTAGAGTTTCACAGTGGACTGTTTTATTACTGTAGTAGTCCAGATTGCTGTTGCACCTATCAGTTTGGCTTGTATCTCTGGATATAACACGACAGTTGAACTCCAAGATGGCTGGGGACAAACTTGGGCAAGCTGCAAACAGCGATGCGTAAAAATGGCTGCCTGGGTGATGTGCTTGTGCGAGATCATTGAGCGTTATTGACAAAAAACTTTACAATTTAGACTTAGAGTTTCACAGTGGACTGTTTTATTACTGTAGTAGTCCAGATTGCTGTTGCACCTATCAGTCTGGCTTGTATCTCTGGATATAACACGACAGTTGAACTCCAAGATGGCTGGGGACAAACTTGGGCAAGCTGCAAACAGCGATGCGTAAAAATGGCTGCCTTGGCGATGTGTTTGGGCGAGATCATTGAGCGTTATTGACAGGAAACTTTACAATTTAGACTTAAAGCTTCACAGTGGACTGTTTTATTACTGTAGTAGTCCAGATTGCGTTTTGGACCTATCATGCAGTGTCAGACTAGTATCTCTGACAAGCTCCAAGATGGCTGGGGAGAAACTTGGGCAAGCTGCAAACAGCGATGCGTAAGAACATGGATGCCTGGGCGTGGTGCTCTGGTAAGATTATTGAGCTTTAACGTTGTTGACAAATAAACTTTTCAATTTTGACTTAGAGTTTCACAGTGGACTGTTTTATTACTGTAGTAGTCCAGATTGCTGTTGCACCTATCAGTCTGGCTTGTATCTCTGGATATAACACGACAGTTGAACTCCAAGATGGCTGGGGACAAACTTGGGCAAGCTGCAAACAGCGATGCGTAAAAATGGCTGCCTGGGTGATGTGCTTGTGCGAGATCATTGAGCGTTATTGACAAAAAACTTTACAATTTAGACTTAGAGTTTCACAGTGGACTGTTTTATTACTGTAGTAGTCCAGATTGCTGTTGCACCTATCAGTCTGGCTTGTATCTCTGGATATAACACGACAGTTGAACTCCAAGATGGCTGGGGCAAACTTGGGCAAGCTGCAAACAGCGATGCGTAAACATGGCTGCCTGGGCGATGTGCTTGTGCGAGATCATTGAGCGTTATTGACAAAAAACTTTTCAATTTTGACTTAGAGTTTCACAGTGGACTGTTTTATTACTGTAGTAGTCCAGATTGCTGTTGCACCTATCAGTTTGGCTTGTATCTCTGGATATAACACGACAGTTGAACTCCAAGATGGCTGGGGACAAACTTGGGCAAGCTGCAAACAGCGATGCGTAAAAATGGCTGCCTGGGTGATGTGCTTGTGCGAGATCATTGAGCGTTATTGACAAAAAACTTTACAATTTAGACTTAGAGTTTCACAGTGGACTGTTTTATTACTGTAGTAGTCCAGATTGCTGTTGCACCTATCAGTCTGGCTTGTATCTCTGGATATAACACGACAGTTGAACTCCAAGATGGCTGGGGACAAACTTGGGCAAGCTGCAAACAGCGATGCGTAAAAATGGCTGCCTTGGCGATGTGTTTGGGCGAGATCATTGAGCGTTATTGACAGGAAACTTTACAATTTAGACTTAAAGCTTCACAGTGGACTGTTTTATTACTGTAGTAGTCCAGATTGCGTTTTGGACCTATCATGCAGTGTCAGACTAGTATCTCTGACAAGCTCCAAGATGGCTGGGGACAAACTTGGGCAAGCTGCAAACAGCGATGCGTAAAAAAGGCTACCTGGGCGATGTGCTTGGGCAAGATCATTGAGCGTTATTGACAAAAAAACTTTTCAATTTAGACTTAAAGCTTCACAGTGGACTGTTCTACGAGTCTGGTAGTCCAGATTGCTTTTGGACCTATCATGCAGTGTCAGACTAGTATCTCTGGCAAGCTCCAAGATGGCTGGGGACAAACTTGGGCAAGCTGCAAAATGCGATGCGTAAAAACGGCTTCCTGGGCGATGTGCTTGGGTGAGTTCATTGAGCGTTATTGACAAAAAACTTTTCAATTTTGACTTAAAGCTTCACAGTGGACTGTTTTATGAGTCTGGTAGTCCAGATTGCTTTTGGACCTATCATTCTGGCTAGTATATCTGGCAAGCTCGATAAAACATGACTGTTGAACTCAGAGATGGCTGGGGACAAACTTGGGCAAGCTGCAAACAGCGATGCGTAAAAATGGCTGCCTGGGTGATGTGCTTGTGCGAGATCATTGAGCGTTATTGACAAAAAACTTTACAATTTAGACTTAGAGTTTCACAGTGGACTGTTTTATTACTGTAGTAGTCCAGATTGCTGTTGCACCTATCAGTCTGGCTTGTATCTCTGGATATAACACGACAGTTGAACTCCAAGATGGCTGGGGACAAACTTGGGCAAGCTGCAAACAGCGATGCGTAAAAATGGCTGCCTGGGTGATGTGCTTGTGCGAGATCATTGAGCGTTATTGACAAAAAACTTTACAATTTAGACTTAAAGCTTCACAGTGGACTGTTTTATGAGTCTGGTAGTCCAGATTGCTTTTGGACCTATCATGCAGTGTCAGACTAGTATCTCTGGCAAGCTCCAGGATGGCTGGGGACAAACTTGGGCAAGCTGCAAACAGCAATGCGTAAAAATGGCTTCCTGGCCATGGGCGATGTGCTTGGGCGAGATCATTGAGCGTTATTGACAAAAAACTTTTCAATTTAGACTTAAAGCTTCACAGTGGACTGTTTTATGAGTCTGGTAGTCCAGATTGCTTTTGGACCTATCAGTCTGGCTAGTATCTCTGGCAAGCTCGATAAAACATGACCGTTGAACTCCAAGATGGCTGGGGACAAACTTGGCCAAGCAGTAAACAGCGATGCGGAAAAAATGGATGCCTGTGCGTTGTGCTCTGGTAAGATCATTTTGCTTTAACGTTGTTGACAAATAAACTTTTCAATTTTGACTTAGAGTTTCACAGTGGACTGTTTTATTACTGTAGTAGTCCAGATTGCTTTTGGACCTATCAGTCTGGCTTCTATCTCTGGATATAACATGACAGTTGAACTCCAAGATGGCTGGGGACAAACTTGGGCAAGCTGCAAACAGCGATGCGTAAAAATGGCTGCCTTGGCGATGTGTTTGGGCGAGATCATTGAGCGTTATTGACAGGAAACTTTACAATTTAGACTTAAAGCTTCACAGTGGACTGTTCTACGAGTCGGTAGTCCAGATTGCTTTTGGACCTATCATGCAGTGTCAGACTAGTATCTCTGGCAAACTCGATATAACATGACCGTTGAACTCCAAGATGGCTGGGGAGAAACTTGGGCAAGCTGCAAACAGCGATGCGTAAGAACATGGATGCCTGGGCGTGGTGCTCTGGTAAGATTATTGAGCTTTAACGTTGTTGACAAATAAACTTTTCAATTTTGACTTAGAGTTTCACAGTGGACTGTTTTATTACTGTAGTAGTCCAGATTGCTGTTGCACCTATCAGTCTGGCTTGTATCTCTGGATATAACACGACAGTTGAACTCCAAGATGGCTGGGGACAAACTTGGGCAAGCTGCAAACAGCGATGCGTAAAAATGGCTGCCTGGGTGATGTGCTTGTGCGAGATCATTGAGCGTTATTGACAAAAAACTTTACAATTTAGACTTAGAGTTTCACAGTGGACTGTTTTATTACTGTAGTAGTCCAGATTGCTGTTGCACCTATCAGTCTGGCTTGTATCTCTGGATATAACACGACAGTTGAACTCCAAGATGGCTGGGGACAAACTTGGGCAAGCTGCAAACAGCGATGCGTAAACATGGCTGCCTGGGCGATGTGCTTGGGCGAGATCATTGAGCGTTATTGACAAAAAACTTTTCAATTTTGACTTAGAGTTTCACAGTGGACTGTTTTATTACTGTAGTAGTCCAGATTGCTGTTGCACCTATCAGTCTGGCTTGTATCTCTGGATATAACACGACAGTTGAACTCCAAGATGGCTGGGGACAAACTTGGGCAAGCTGCAAACAGCGATGCGTAAAAATGGCTGCCTGGGTGATGTGCTTGTGCGAGATCATTGAGCGTTATTGACAAAAAACTTTACAATTTAGACTTAGAGTTTCACAGTGGACTGTTTTATTACTGTAGTAGTCCAGATTGCTGTTGCACCTATCAGTCTGGCTTGTATCTCTGGATATAACACGACAGTTGAACTCCAAGATGGCTGGGGACAAACTTGGGCAAGCTGCAAACAGCGATGCGTAAAAATGGCTGCCTTGGCGATGTGTTTGGGCGAGATCATTGAGCGTTATTGACAGGAAACTTTACAATTTAGACTTAAAGCTTCACAGTGGACTGTTTTATTACTGTAGTAGTCCAGATTGCGTTTTGGACCTATCATGCAGTGTCAGACTAGTATCTCTGACAAGCTCCAAGATGGCTGGGGACAAACTTGGGCAAGCTGCAAACAGCGATGCGTAAAAAAGGCTACCTGGGCGATGTGCTTGGGCAAGATCATTGAGCGTTATTGACAAAAAAACTTTTCAATTTAGACTTAAAGCTTCACAGTGGACTGTTCTACGAGTCTGGTAGTCCAGATTGCTTTTGGACCTATCATGCAGTGTCAGACTAGTATCTCTGGCAAGCTCCAAGATGGCTGGGGACAAACTTGGGCAAGCTGCAAAATGCGATGCGTAAAAACGGCTTCCTGGGCGATGTGCTTGGGTGAGTTCATTGAGCGTTATTGACAAAAAACTTTTCAATTTTGACTTAAAGCTTCACAGTGGACTGTTTTATGAGTCTGGTAGTCCAGATTGCTTTTGGACCTATCATTCTGGCTAGTATATCTGGCAAGCTCGATAAAACATGACTGTTGAACTCAGAGATGGCTGGGGACAAACTTGGGCAAGCTGCAAACAGCGATGCGTAAAAATGGCTGCCTGGGCGATGTGCTTGGGCGAGATCATTTAGCGTTATTGACAGGAAACTTTACAATTTAGACTTAAAGCTTCACAGTGGACTGTTTTATTACTGTAGTAGTCCAGATTGCTTTTGGACCTATCATGCAGTGTCAGACTATAGTAGCTCTGACAAGCTCCAAGATGGCTGGGGACAAACTTGGCCAAGCAGTAAACAGCGATGCGGAAAAAATGGATGCCTGTGCGTTGTGCTCTGGTAAGATCATTTTGCTTTAACGTTGTTGACAAATAAACTTTTCAATTTTGACTTAGAGTTTCACAGTGGACTGTTTTATTACTGTAGTAGTCCAGATTGCTTTTGGACCTATCATGCAGTGTCAGACTAGTATCTCTGACAAGCTCCAAGATGGCTGGGGACAAACTTGGGCAAGCTGCAAACAGCGATGCGTAAAAATGGCTACCTGGGCGATGTGCTTGGGCAAGATCATTGAGCGTTATTGACAAAAAACCTTTTCAATATCGACTTAAAGCTTCACAGTGGACTGTTTTATGAGTCTGGTAGTCCAGATTGCTTTTGGACCTATCATGCAGTGTCAGACTAGTATCTCTGGCAAGCTCCAATATGGCTGGGGACAAACTTGGGGAAGCTGCAAAATGCGATGCGTAAAAACGGCTTCCTGGGCGATGTGCTTGGGTGAGTTCATTGAGCGTTATTGACAAAAAACTTTTCAATTTTGACTTAGAGTTTCACAGTGGACTGTTTTATTACTGTAGTAGTCCAGATTGCTTTTGGACCTATCAGTCTGGCTAGTATATCTGGCAAGCTCGATAAAACATGACTGTTGAACTCCAAGATGGCTGGGGACAAACTTGGGCAAGCTGCAAACAGCGATGCGTAAACATGGCTGCCTGGGCGATGTGCTTGGGCGAGATCATTGAGCGTTATTGACAAAAAACTTTACAATTTAGACTTAGAGTTTCACAGTGGACTGTTTTATTACTGTAGTAGTCCAGATTGCTGTTGCACCTATCAGTCTGGCTTGTATCTCTGGATATAACACGACAGTTGAACTCCAAGATGGCTGGGGACAAACTTGGGCAAGCTGCAAACAGCGATGCGTAAACATGGCTGCCTGGGCGATGTGCTTGGGCGAGATCATTGAGCGTTATTGACAAAAAACTTTTCAATTTTGACTTAGAGTTTCACAGTGGACTGTTTTATTACTGTAGTAGTCCAGATTGCTGTTGCACCTATCAGTCTGGCTTGTATCTCTGGATATAACACGACAGTTGAACTCCAAGATGGCTGGGGACAAACTTGGGCAAGCTGCAAACAGCGATGCGTAAAAATGGCTGCCTGGGTGATGTGCTTGTGCGAGATCATTGAGCGTTATTGACAAAAAACTTTACAATTTAGACTTAGAGTTTCACAGTGGACTGTTTTATTACTGTAGTAGTCCAGATTGCTGTTGCACCTATCAGTCTGGCTTGTATCTCTGGATATAACACGACAGTTGAACTCCAAGATGGCTGGGGACAAACTTGGGCAAGCTGCAAACAGCGATGCGTAAAAATGGCTGCCTGGGTGATGTGCTTGTGCGAGATCATTGAGCGTTATTGACAAAAAACTTTACAATTTAGACTTAAAGCTTCACAGTGGACTGTTTTATGAGTCTGGTAGTCCAGATTGCTTTTGGACCTATCATGCAGTGTCAGACTAGTATCTCTGGCAAGCTCCAGGATGGCTGGGGACAAACTTGGGCAAGCTGCAAACAGCAATGCGTAAAAATGGCTTCCTGGCCATGGGCGATGTGCTTGGGCGAGTTCATTGAGCGTTATTGACAAAAAACTTTTCAATTTAGACTTAAAGCTTCACAGTGGACTGTTTTATGAGTCTGGTAGTCCAGATTGCTTTTGGACCTATCAGTCTGGCTAGTATCTCTGGCAAGCTCGATAAAACATGACCGTTGAACTCCAAGATGGCTGGGGACAAACTTGGCCAAGCAGTAAACAGCGATGCGGAAAAAATGGATGCCTGTGCGTTGTGCTCTGGTAAGATCATTTTGCTTTAACGTTGTTGACAAATAAACTTTTCAATTTTGACTTAGAGTTTCACAGTGGACTGTTTTATTACTGTAGTAGTCCAGATTGCTTTTGGACCTATCAGTCTGGCTTCTATCTCTGGATATAACATGACAGTTGAACTCCAAGATGGCTGGGGACAAACTTGGGCAAGCTGCAAACAGCGATGCGTAAAAATGGCTGCCTTGGCGATGTGTTTGGGCGAGATCATTGAGCGTTATTGACAGGAAACTTTACAATTTAGACTTAAAGCTTCACAGTGGACTGTTCTACGAGTCTGGTAGTCCAGATTGCTTTTGGACCTATCATGCAGTGTCAGACTAGTATCTCTGGCAAACTCGATATAACATGACCGTTGAACTCCAAGATGGCTGGGGAGAAACTTGGGCAAGCTGCAAACAGCGATGCGTAAGAACATGGATGCCTGGGCGTGGTGCTCTGGTAAGATTATTGAGCTTTAACGTTGTTGACAAATAAACTTTTCAATTTTGACTTAGTGTTTCACAGTGGACTGTTTTATGAATATGGTAGTCCAGATTACTTTTGGACCTATCAGTCTGGCTAGTATCTCTGGCAAGCTCGATAAAACATGACCGTTGAACTCCAAGATGGCTGGGGACAAACTTGGGCAAGCTGCAAACAGCGATGCGTAAAAATGGCTTCCTGGGCGATGTGCTTGGGCGAGTTCATTGAGCGTTATTGACAGGAAACTTTACAATTTAGACTTAAAGCTTCACAGTGGACTGTTTTATTACTGTAGTAGTCCAGATTGCTTTTGGACCTATCATGCAGTGTCAGACTAGTATCTCTGGCAAGCTCCAAGATGGCTGGGGACAAACTTGGGGAAGCTGCAAAATGCGATGCGTAAAAACGGCTTCCTGGGCGATGTGCTTGGGTGAGTTCATTGAGCGTTATTGACAAAAAACTTTTCAATTTTGACTTAGAGTTTCACAGTGGACTGTTTTATTACTGTAGTAGTCCAGATTGCTTTTGGACCTATCAGTCTGGCTAGTATATCTGGCAAGCTCGATAAAACATGACTGTTGAACTCCAAGATGGCTGGGGACAAACTTGGGCAAGCTGCAAACAGCGATGCGTAAACATGGCTGCCTGGGCGATGTGCTTGGGCGAGATCATTGAGCGTTATTGACAAAAAACTTTTCAATTTTGACTTAGAGTTTCACAGTGGACTGTTTTATTACTGTAGTAGTCCAGATTGCTGTTGCACCTATCAGTCTGGCTTGTATCTCTGGATATAACACGACAGTTGAACTCCAAGATGGCTGGGGACAAACTTGGGCAAGCTGCAAACAGCGATGCGTAAAAATGGCTGCCTGGGTGATGTGCTTGTGCGAGATCATTGAGCGTTATTGACAAAAAACTTTACAATTTAGACTTAGAGTTTCACAGTGGACTGTTTTATTACTGTAGTAGTCCAGATTGCTGTTGCACCTATCAGTCTGGCTTGTATCTCTGGATATAACACGACAGTTGAACTCCAAGATGGCTGGGGACAAACTTGGGCAAGCTGCAAACAGCGATGCGTAAAAATGGCTGCCTGGGTGATGTGCTTGTGCGAGATCATTGAGCGTTATTGACAAAAAACTTTACAATTTAGACTTAAAGCTTCACAGTGGACTGTTTTATGAGTCTGGTAGTCCAGATTGCTTTTGGACCTATCATGCAGTGTCAGACTAGTATCTCTGGCAAGCTCCAGGATGGCTGGGGACAAACTTGGGCAAGCTGCAAACAGCAATGCGTAAAAATGGCTTCCTGGCCATGGGCGATGTGCTTGGGCGAGATCATTGAGCGTTATTGACAAAAAACTTTTCAATTTAGACTTAAAGCTTCACAGTGGACTGTTTTATGAGTCTGGTAGTCCAGATTGCTTTTGGACCTATCAGTCTGGCTAGTATCTCTGGCAAGCTCGATAAAACATGACCGTTGAACTCCAAGATGGCTGGGGACAAACTTGGCCAAGCAGTAAACAGCGATGCGGAAAAAATGGATGCCTGTGCGTTGTGCTCTGGTAAGATCATTTTGCTTTAACGTTGTTGACAAATAAACTTTTCAATTTTGACTTAGAGTTTCACAGTGGACTGTTTTATTACTGTAGTAGTCCAGATTGCTTTTGGACCTATCAGTCTGGCTTCTATCTCTGGATATAACATGACAGTTGAACTCCAAGATGGCTGGGGACAAACTTGGGCAAGCTGCAAACAGCGATGCGTAAAAATGGCTGCCTTGGCGATGTGTTTGGGCGAGATCATTGAGCGTTATTGACAGGAAACTTTACAATTTAGACTTAAAGCTTCACAGTGGACTGTTTTATTACTGTAGTAGTCCAGATTGCGTTTTGGACCTATCATGCAGTGTCAGACTAGTATCTCTGACAAGCTCCAAGATGGCTGGGGACAAACTTGGGCAAGCTGCAAACAGCGATGCGTAAAAAAGGCTACCTGGGCGATGTGCTTGGGCAAGATCATTGAGCGTTATTGACAAAAAAACTTTTCAATTTAGACTTAAAGCTTCACAGTGGACTGTTCTACGAGTCTGGTAGTCCAGATTGCTTTTGGACCTATCATGCAGTGTCAGACTAGTATCTCTGGCAAGCTCCAAGATGGCTGGGGACAAACTTGGGCAAGCTGCAAAATGCGATGCGTAAAAACGGCTTCCTGGGCGATGTGCTTGGGTGAGTTCATTGAGCGTTATTGACAAAAAACTTTTCAATTTTGACTTAAAGCTTCACAGTGGACTGTTTTATGAGTCTGGTAGTCCAGATTGCTTTTGGACCTATCATTCTGGCTAGTATATCTGGCAAGCTCGATAAAACATGACTGTTGAACTCAGAGATGGCTGGGGACAAACTTGGGCAAGCTGCAAACAGCGATGCGTAAAAACGGCTGCCTGGGCGATGTGCTTGGGCGAGATCATTTAGCGTTATTGACAGGAAACTTTACAATTTAGACTTAAAGCTTCACAGTGGACTGTTTTATTACTGTAGTAGTCCAGATTGCTTTTGGACCTATCATGCAGTGTCAGACTATAGTATCTCTGACAAGCTCCAAGATGGCTGGGGACAAACTTGGCCAAGCAGTAAACAGCGATGCGGAAAAAATGGATGCCTGTGCGTTGTGCTCTGGTAAGATCATTTTGCTTTAACGTTGTTGACAAATAAACTTTTCAATTTTGACTTAGAGTTTCACAGTGGACTGTTTTATTACTGTAGTAGTCCAGATTGCTTTTGGACCTATCAGTCTGGCTTCTATCTCTGGATATAACATGACAGTTGAACTCCAAGATGGCTGGGGACAAACTTGGGCAAGCTGCAAACAGCGATGCGTAAAAATGGCTGCCTTGGCGATGTGTTTGGGCGAGATCATTGAGCGTTATTGACAGGAAACTTTACAATTTAGACTTAAAGCTTCACAGTGGACTGTTCTACGAGTCTGGTAGTCCAGATTGCTTTTGGACCTATCATGCAGTGTCAGACTAGTATCTCTGGCAAACTCGATATAACATGACCGTTGAACTCCAAGATGGCTGGGGAGAAACTTGGGCAAGCTGCAAACAGCGATGCGTAAGAACATGGATGCCTGGGCGTGGTGCTCTGGTAAGATTATTGAGCTTTAACGTTGTTGACAAATAAACTTTTCAATTTTGACTTAGAGTTTCACAGTGGACTGTTTTATTACTGTAGTAGTCCAGATTGCTGTTGCACCTATCAGTCTGGCTTGTATCTCTGGATATAACACGACAGTTGAACTCCAAGATGGCTGGGGACAAACTTGGGCAAGCTGCAAACAGCGATGCGTAAAAATGGCTTCCTGGGTGATGTGCTTGTGCGAGATCATTGAGCGTTATTGACAAAAAACTTTACAATTTAGACTTAGAGTTTCACAGTGGACTGTTTTATTACTGTAGTAGTCCAGATTGCTGTTGCACCTATCAGTCTGGCTTGTATCTCTGGATATAACACGACAGTTGAACTCCAAGATGGCTGGGGCAAACTTGGGCAAGCTGCAAACAGCGATGCGTAAACATGGCTGCCTGGGCGATGTGCTTGGGCGAGATCATTGAGCGTTATTGACAAAAAACTTTTCAATTTTGACTTAGAGTTTCACAGTGGACTGTTTTATTACTGTAGTAGTCCAGATTGCTGTTGCACCTATCAGTCTGGCTTGTATCTCTGGATATAACACGACAGTTGAACTCCAAGATGGCTGGGGACAAACTTGGGCAAGCTGCAAACAGCGATGCGTAAAAATGGCTGCCTGGGTGATGTGCTTGTGCGAGATCATTGAGCGTTATTGACAAAAAACTTTACAATTTAGACTTAGAGTTTCACAGTGGACTGTTTTATTACTGTAGTAGTCCAGATTGCTGTTGCACCTATCAGTCTGGCTTGTATCTCTGGATATAACACGACAGTTGAACTCCAAGATGGCTGGGGACAAACTTGGGCAAGCTGCAAACAGCGATGCGTAAAAATGGCTGCCTTGGCGATGTGTTTGGGCGAGATCATTGAGCGTTATTGACAGGAAACTTTACAATTTAGACTTAAAGCTTCACAGTGGACTGTTTTATTACTGTAGTAGTCCAGATTGCGTTTTGGACCTATCATGCAGTGTCAGACTAGTATCTCTGACAAGCTCCAAGATGGCTGGGGACAAACTTGGGCAAGCTGCAAACAGCGATGCGTAAAAAAGGCTACCTGGGCGATGTGCTTGGGCAAGATCATTGAGCGTTATTGACAAAAAAACTTTTCAATTTAGACTTAAAGCTTCACAGTGGACTGTTCTACGAGTCTGGTAGTCCAGATTGCTTTTGGACCTATCATGCAGTGTCAGACTAGTATCTCTGGCAAGCTCCAAGATGGCTGGGGACAAACTTGGGCAAGCTGCAAAATGCGATGCGTAAAAACGGCTTCCTGGGCGATGTGCTTGGGTGAGTTCATTGAGCGTTATTGACAAAAAACTTTTCAATTTTGACTTAAAGCTTCACAGTGGACTGTTTTATGAGTCTGGTAGTCCAGATTGCTTTTGGACCTATCATTCTGGCTAGTATATCTGGCAAGCTCGATAAAACATGACTGTTGAACTCAGAGATGGCTGGGGACAAACTTGGGCAAGCTGCAAACAGCGATGCGTAAAAATGGCTGCCTGGGTGATGTGCTTGTGCGAGATCATTGAGCGTTATTGACAAAAAACTTTACAATTTAGACTTAGAGTTTCACAGTGGACTGTTTTATTACTGTAGTAGTCCAGATTGCTGTTGCACCTATCAGTCTGGCTTGTATCTCTGGATATAACACGACAGTTGAACTCCAAGATGGCTGGGGACAAACTTGGGCAAGCTGCAAACAGCGATGCGTAAAAATGGCTGCCTGGGTGATGTGCTTGTGCGAGATCATTGAGCGTTATTGACAAAAAACTTTACAATTTAGACTTAAAGCTTCACAGTGGACTGTTTTATGAGTCTGGTAGTCCAGATTGCTTTTGGACCTATCATGCAGTGTCAGACTAGTATCTCTGGCAAGCTCCAGGATGGCTGGGGACAAACTTGGGCAAGCTGCAAACAGCAATGCGTAAAAATGGCTTCCTGGCCATGGGCGATGTGCTTGGGCGAGATCATTGAGCGTTATTGACAAAAAACTTTTCAATTTAGACTTAAAGCTTCACAGTGGACTGTTTTATGAGTCTGGTAGTCCAGATTGCTTTTGGACCTATCAGTCTGGCTAGTATCTCTGGCAAGCTCGATAAAACATGACCGTTGAACTCCAAGATGGCTGGGGACAAACTTGGCCAAGCAGTAAACAGCGATGCGGAAAAAATGGATGCCTGTGCGTTGTGCTCTGGTAAGATCATTTTGCTTTAACGTTGTTGACAAATAAACTTTTCAATTTTGACTTAGAGTTTCACAGTGGACTGTTTTATTACTGTAGTAGTCCAGATTGCTTTTGGACCTATCAGTCTGGCTTCTATCTCTGGATATAACATGACAGTTGAACTCCAAGATGGCTGGGGACAAACTTGGGCAAGCTGCAAACAGCGATGCGTAAAAATGGCTGCCTTGGCGATGTGTTTGGGCGAGATCATTGAGCGTTATTGACAGGAAACTTTACAATTTAGACTTAAAGCTTCACAGTGGACTGTTCTACGAGTCGGTAGTCCAGATTGCTTTTGGACCTATCATGCAGTGTCAGACTAGTATCTCTGGCAAACTCGATATAACATGACCGTTGAACTCCAAGATGGCTGGGGAGAAACTTGGGCAAGCTGCAAACAGCGATGCGTAAGAACATGGATGCCTGGGCGTGGTGCTCTGGTAAGATTATTGAGCTTTAACGTTGTTGACAAATAAACTTTTCAATTTTGACTTAGAGTTTCACAGTGGACTGTTTTATTACTGTAGTAGTCCAGATTGCTGTTGCACCTATCAGTCTGGCTTGTATCTCTGGATATAACACGACAGTTGAACTCCAAGATGGCTGGGGACAAACTTGGGCAAGCTGCAAACAGCGATGCGTAAAAATGGCTGCCTGGGTGATGTGCTTGTGCGAGATCATTGAGCGTTATTGACAAAAAACTTTACAATTTAGACTTAGAGTTTCACAGTGGACTGTTTTATTACTGTAGTAGTCCAGATTGCTGTTGCACCTATCAGTCTGGCTTGTATCTCTGGATATAACACGACAGTTGAACTCCAAGATGGCTGGGGACAAACTTGGGCAAGCTGCAAACAGCGATGCGTAAACATGGCTGCCTGGGCGATGTGCTTGGGCGAGATCATTGAGCGTTATTGACAAAAAACTTTTCAATTTTGACTTAGAGTTTCACAGTGGACTGTTTTATTACTGTAGTAGTCCAGATTGCTGTTGCACCTATCAGTCTGGCTTGTATCTCTGGATATAACACGACAGTTGAACTCCAAGATGGCTGGGGAGAAACTTGGGCAAGCTGCAAACAGCGATGCGTAAGAACATGGATGCCTGGGCGTGGTGCTCTGGTAAGATTATTGAGCTTTAACGTTGTTGACAAATAAACTTTTCAATTTTGACTTAGTGTTTCACAGTGGACTGTTTTATGAATATGGTAGTCCAGATTACTTTTGGACCTATCAGTCTGGCTAGTATCTCTGGCAAGCTCGATAAAACATGACCGTTGAACTCCAAGATGGCTGGGGACAAACTTGGGCAAGCTGCAAACAGCGATGCGTAAAAATGGCTTCCTGGGCGATGTGCTTGGGCGAGTTCATTGAGCGTTATTGACAGGAAACTTTACAATTTAGACTTAAAGCTTCACAGTGGACTGTTTTATTACTGTAGTAGTCCAGATTGCTTTTGGACCTATCATGCAGTGTCAGACTAGTATCTCTGACAAGCTCCAAGATGGCTGGGGACAAACTTGGGCAAGCTGCAAACAGCGATGCGTAAAAATGGCTACCTGGGCGATGTGCTTGGGCAAGATCATTGAGCGTTATTGACAAAAAACCTTTTCAATATCGACTTAAAGCTTCACAGTGGACTGTTTTATGAGTCTGGTAGTCCAGATTGCTTTTGGACCTATCATGCAGTGTCAGACTAGTATCTCTGGCAAGCTCCAAGATGGCTGGGGACAAACTTGGGGAAGCTGCAAAATGCGATGCGTAAAAACGGCTTCCTGGGCGATGTGCTTGGGTGAGTTCATTGAGCGTTATTGACAAAAAACTTTTCAATTTTGACTTAGAGTTTCACAGTGGACTGTTTTATTACTGTAGTAGTCCAGATTGCTTTTGGACCTATCAGTCTGGCTAGTATATCTGGCAAGCTCGATAAAACATGACTGTTGAACTCCAAGATGGCTGGGGACAAACTTGGGCAAGCTGCAAACAGCGATGCGTAAACATGGCTGCCTGGGCGATGTGCTTGGGCGAGATCATTGAGCGTTATTGACAAAAAACTTTTCAATTTTGACTTAGAGTTTCACAGTGGACTGTTTTATTACTGTAGTAGTCCAGATTGCTTTTGGACCTATCAGTCTGGCTAGTATATCTGGCAAGCTCGATAAAACATGACTGTTGAACTCCAAGATGGCTGGGGACAAACTTGGGCAAGCTGCAAACAGCGATGCGTAAACATGGCTGCCTGGGCGATGTGCTTGGGCGAGATCATTGAGCGTTATTGACAAAAAACTTTTCAATTTTGACTTAGAGTTTCACAGTGGACTGTTTTATTACTGTAGTAGTCCAGATTGCTTTTGCACCTATCAGTCTGGCTTGTATCTCTGGATATAACACGACAGTTGAACTCCAAGATGGCTGGGGACAAACTTGGGCAAGCTGCAAACAGCGATGCGTAAAAAAGGCTGCCTGGGTGATGTGCTTGTGCGAGATCATTGAGCGTTATTGACAAAAAACTTTACAATTTAGACTTAGAGTTTCACAGTGGACTGTTTTATTACTGTAGTAGTCCAGATTGCTGTTGCACCTATCAGTCTGGCTTGTATCTCTGGATATAACACGACAGTTGAACTCCAAGATGGCTGGGGACAAACTTGGGCAAGCTGCAAACAGCGATGCGTAAACATGGCTGCCTGGGCGATGTGCTTGGGCGAGATCATTGAGCGTTATTGACAAAAAACTTTTCAATTTTGACTTAGAGTTTCACAGTGGACTGTTTTATTACTGTAGTAGTCCAGATTGCTGTTGCACCTATCAGTCTGGCTTGTATCTCTGGATATAACACGACAGTTGAACTCCAAGATGGCTGGGGACAAACTTGGGCAAGCTGCAAACAGCGATGCGTAAAAATGGCTGCCTGGGTGATGTGCTTGTGCGAGATCATTGAGCGTTATTGACAAAAAACTTTACAATTTAGACTTAGAGTTTCACAGTGGACTGTTTTATTACTGTAGTAGTCCAGATTGCTGTTGCACCTATCAGTCTGGCTTGTATCTCTGGATATAACACGACAGTTGAACTCCAAGATGGCTGGGGACAAACTTGGGCAAGCTGCAAACAGCGATGCGTAAAAATGGCTGCCTGGGTGATGTGCTTGTGCGAGATCATTGAGCGTTATTGACAAAAAACTTTACAATTTAGACTTAAAGCTTCACAGTGGACTGTTTTATGAGTCTGGTAGTCCAGATTGCTTTTGGACCTATCATGCAGTGTCAGACTAGTATCTCTGGCAAGCTCCAGGATGGCTGGGGACAAACTTGGGCAAGCTGCAAACAGCAATGCGTAAAAATGGCTTCCTGGCCATGGGCGATGTGCTTGGGCGAGTTCATTGAGCGTTATTGACAAAAAACTTTTCAATTTAGACTTAAAGCTTCACAGTGGACTGTTTTATGAGTCTGGTAGTCCAGATTGCTTTTGGACCTATCAGTCTGGCTAGTATCTCTGGCAAGCTCGATAAAACATGACCGTTGAACTCCAAGATGGCTGGGGACAAACTTGGCCAAGCAGTAAACAGCGATGCGGAAAAAATGGATGCCTGTGCGTTGTGCTCTGGTAAGATCATTTTGCTTTAACGTTGTTGACAAATAAACTTTTCAATTTTGACTTAGAGTTTCACAGTGGACTGTTTTATTACTGTAGTAGTCCAGATTGCTTTTGGACCTATCAGTCTGGCTTCTATCTCTGGATATAACATGACAGTTGAACTCCAAGATGGCTGGGGACAAACTTGGGCAAGCTGCAAACAGCGATGCGTAAAAATGGCTGCCTTGGCGATGTGTTTGGGCGAGATCATTGAGCGTTATTGACAGGAAACTTTACAATTTAGACTTAAAGCTTCACAGTGGACTGTTTTATTACTGTAGTAGTCCAGATTGCGTTTTGGACCTATCATGCAGTGTCAGACTAGTATCTCTGACAAGCTCCAAGATGGCTGGGGACAAACTTGGGCAAGCTGCAAACAGCGATGCGTAAAAAAGGCTACCTGGGCGATGTGCTTGGGCAAGATCATTGAGCGTTATTGACAAAAAAACTTTTCAATTTAGACTTAAAGCTTCACAGTGGACTGTTCTACGAGTCTGGTAGTCCAGATTGCTTTTGGACCTATCATGCAGTGTCAGACTAGTATCTCTGGCAAGCTCCAAGATGGCTGGGGACAAACTTGGGCAAGCTGCAAAATGCGATGCGTAAAAACGGCTTCCTGGGCGATGTGCTTGGGTGAGTTCATTGAGCGTTATTGACAAAAAACTTTTCAATTTTGACTTAAAGCTTCACAGTGGACTGTTTTATGAGTCTGGTAGTCCAGATTGCTTTTGGACCTATCATTCTGGCTAGTATATCTGGCAAACTCGATAAAACATGACTGTTGAACTCCAAGATGGCTGGGGACAAACTTGGGCAAGCTGCAAACAGCGATGCGTAAAAATGGCTGCCTGGGCGATGTGCTTGGGCGAGATCATTTAGCGTTATTGACAGGAAACTTTACAATTTAGACTTAAAGCTTCACAGTGGACTGTTTTATTACTGTAGTAGTCCAGATTGCTTTTGGACCTATCATGCAGTGTCAGACTAGTATCTCTGACAAGCTCCAAGATGGCTGGGGACAAACTTGGCCAAGCAGTAAACAGCGATGCGGAAAAAATGGATGCCTGTGCGTTGTGCTCTGGTAAGATCATTTTGCTTTAACGTTGTTGACAAATAAACTTTTCAATTTTGACTTAGAGTTTCACAGTGGACTGTTTTATTACTGTAGTAGTCCAGATTGCTTTTGGACCTATCAGTCTGGCTTCTATCTCTGGATATAACATGACAGTTGAACTCCAAGATGGCTGGGGACAAACTTGGGCAAGCTGCAAACAGCGATGCGTAAAAATGGCTGCCTTGGCGATGTGTTTGGGCGAGATCATTGAGCGTTATTGACAGGAAACTTTACAATTTAGACTTAAAGCTTCACAGTGGACTGTTCTACGAGTCTGGTAGTCCAGATTGCTTTTGGACCTATCATGCAGTGTCAGACTAGTATCTCTGGCAAACTCGATATAACATGACCGTTGAACTCCAAGATGGCTGGGGAGAAACTTGGGCAAGCTGCAAACAGCGATGCGTAAGAACATGGATGCCTGGGCGTGGTGCTCTGGTAAGATTATTGAGCTTTAACGTTGTTGACAAATAAACTTTTCAATTTTGACTTAGTGTTTCACAGTGGACTGTTTTATGAATATGGTAGTCCAGATTACTTTTGGACCTATCAGTCTGGCTAGTATCTCTGGCAAGCTCGATAAAACATGACCGTTGAACTCCAAGATGGCTGGGGACAAACTTGGGCAAGCTGCAAAATGCGATGCGTAAAAACGGCTTCCTGGGCGATGTGCTTGGGTGAGTTCATTGAGCGTTATTGACAAAAAACTTTTCAATTTTGACTTAAAGCTTCACAGTGGACTGTTTTATGAGTCTGGTAGTCCAGATTGCTTTTGGACCTATCATTCTGGCTAGCATATCTGGCAAGCTCGATAAAACATGACTGTTGAACTCAGAGATGGCTGGGGACAAACTTGGGCAAGCTGCAAACAGCGATGCGTAAAAATGGCTGCCTGGGCGATGTGCTTGGGCGAGATCATTTAGCGTTATTGACAGGAAACTTTACAATTTAGACTTAAAGCTTCACAGTGGACTGTTTTATTACTGTAGTAGTCCAGATTGCTTTTGGACCTATCATGCAGTGTCAGACTATAGTATCTCTGACAAGCTCCAAGATGGCTGGGGACAAACTTGGCCAAGCAGTAAACAGCGATGCGGAAAAAATGGATGCCTGTGCGTTGTGCTCTGGTAAGATCATTTTGCTTTAACGTTGTTGACAAATAAACTTTTCAATTTTGACTTAGAGTTTCACAGTGGACTGTTTTATTACTGTAGTAGTCCAGATTGCTTTTGGACCTATCAGTCTGGCTTCTATCTCTGGATATAACATGACAGTTGAACTCCAAGATGGCTGGGGACAAACTTGGGCAAGCTGCAAACAGCGATGCGTAAAAATGGCTGCCTTGGCGATGTGTTTGGGCGAGATCATTGAGCGTTATTGACAGGAAACTTTACAATTTAGACTTAAAGCTTCACAGTGGACTGTTTTATTACTGTAGTAGTCCAGATTGCGTTTTGGACCTATCATGCAGTGTCAGACTAGTATCTCTGACAAGCTCCAAGATGGCTGGGGACAAACTTGGGCAAGCTGCAAACAGCGATGCGTAAAAAAGGCTACCTGGGCGATGTGCTTGGGCAAGATCATTGAGCGTTATTGACAAAAAAACTTTTCAATTTAGACTTAAAGCTTCACAGTGGACTGTTCTACGAGTCTGGTAGTCCAGATTGCTTTTGGACCTATCATGCAGTGTCAGACTAGTATCTCTGGCAAGCTCCAAGATGGCTGGGGACAAACTTGGGCAAGCTGCAAAATGCGATGCGTAAAAACGGCTTCCTGGGCGATGTGCTTGGGTGAGTTCATTGAGCGTTATTGACAAAAAACTTTTCAATTTTGACTTAAAGCTTCACAGTGGACTGTTTTATGAGTCTGGTAGTCCAGATTGCTTTTGGACCTATCATTCTGGCTAGTATATCTGGCAAACTCGATAAAACATGACTGTTGAACTCCAAGATGGCTGGGGACAAACTTGGGCAAGCTGCAAACAGCGATGCGTAAAAATGGCTGCCTGGGCGATGTGCTTGGGCGAGATCATTTAGCGTTATTGACAGGAAACTTTACAATTTAGACTTAAAGCTTCACAGTGGACTGTTTTATTACTGTAGTAGTCCAGATTGCTTTTGGACCTATCATGCAGTGTCAGACTAGTATCTCTGACAAGCTCCAAGATGGCTGGGGACAAACTTGGCCAAGCAGTAAACAGCGATGCGGAAAAAATGGATGCCTGTGCGTTGTGCTCTGGTAAGATCATTTTGCTTTAACGTTGTTGACAAATAAACTTTTCAATTTTGACTTAGAGTTTCACAGTGGACTGTTTTATTACTGTAGTAGTCCAGATTGCTTTTGGACCTATCAGTCTGGCTTCTATCTCTGGATATAACATGACAGTTGAACTCCAAGATGGCTGGGGACAAACTTGGGCAAGCTGCAAACAGCGATGCGTAAAAATGGCTGCCTTGGCGATGTGTTTGGGCGAGATCATTGAGCGTTATTGACAGGAAACTTTACAATTTAGACTTAAAGCTTCACAGTGGACTGTTCTACGAGTCTGGTAGTCCAGATTGCTTTTGGACCTATCATGCAGTGTCAGACTAGTATCTCTGGCAAACTCGATATAACATGACCGTTGAACTCCAAGATGGCTGGTTAGAAACTTGGGCAAGCTGCAAACAGCGATGCGTAAGAACATGGATGCCTGGGCGTGGTGCTCTGGTAAGATTATTGAGCTTTAACGTTGTTGACAAATAAACTTTTCAATTTTGACTTAGTGTTTCACAGTGGACTGTTTTATGAATATGGTAGTCCAGATTACTTTTGGACCTATCAGTCTGGCTAGTATCTCTGGCAAGCTCGATAAAACATGACCGTTGAACTCCAAGATGGCTGGGGACAAACTTGGGCAAGCTGCAAACAGCGATGCGTAAAAATGGCTTCCTGGGCGATGTGCTTGGGCGAGTTCATTGAGCGTTATTGACAGGAAACTTTACAATTTAGACTTAAAGCTTCACAGTGGACTGTTTTATTACTGTAGTAGTCCAGATTGCTTTTGGACCTATCATGCAGTGTCAGACTAGTATCTCTGACAAGCTCCAAGATGGCTGGGGACAAACTTGGGCAAGCTGCAAACAGCGATGCGTAAAAATGGCTACCTGGGCGATGTGCTTGGGCAAGATCATTGAGCGTTATTGACAAAAAACCTTTTCAATATCGACTTAAAGCTTCACAGTGGACTGTTTTATGAGTCTGGTAGTCCAGATTGCTTTTGGACCTATCATGCAGTGTCAGACTAGTATCTCTGGCAAGCTCCAAGATGGCTGGGGACAAACTTGGGGAAGCTGCAAAATGCGATGCGTAAAAACGGCTTCCTGGGCGATGTGCTTGGGTGAGTTCATTGAGCGTTATTGACAAAAAACTTTTCAATTTTGACTTAGAGTTTCACAGTGGACTGTTTTATTACTGTAGTAGTCCAGATTGCTTTTGGACCTATCAGTCTGGCTAGTATATCTGGCAAGCTCGATAAAACATGACTGTTGAACTCCAAGATGGCTGGGGACAAACTTGGGCAAGCTGCAAACAGCGATGCGTAAACATGGCTGCCTGGGCGATCTGCTTGGGCGAGATCATTGAGCGTTATTGAAAAAAAACTTTTCAATTTAGACTTAGAGTTTCACAGTGGACTGTTTTATTACTGTAGCAGTCCAGATTGCTTTTGCACCTATCAGTCTGGCTTGTATCTCTGGATATAACACGACAGTTGAACTCCAAGATGGCTGGGGACAAACTTGGGCAAGCTGCAAACAGCGATGCGTAAACATGGCTGCCTGGGCGATGTGCTTGGGCGAGATCATTGAGCGTTATTGACAGGAAACTTTACAATTTAGACTTAAAGCTTCACAGTGGACTGTTTTATGAGTCTGGTAGTCCAGATTGATTTTGGACCTATCAGTCTGGCTAGTATATCTGGCAAGCTCGATAAAACATGACTGTTGAACTCCAAGATGGCTGGGGACAAACTTGGGCAAGCTGCAAACAGCGATGCGTAAACATGGCTGCCTGGGCGATGTGCTTGGGCGAGATCATTGAGCGTTATTGACAAAAAACTTTTCAATTTTGACTTAGAGTTTCACAGTGGACTGTTTTATTACTGTAGTAGTCCAGATTGCTGTTGCACCTATCAGTCTGGCTTGTATCTCTGGATATAACACGACAGTTGAACTCCAAGATGGCTGGGGACAAACTTGGGCAAGCTGCAAACAGCGATGCGTAAAAATGGCTGCCTGGGTGATGTGCTTGTGCGAGATCATTGAGCGTTATTGACAAAAAACTTTACAATTTAGACTTAAAGCTTCACAGTGGACTGTTTTATGAGTCTGGTAGTCCAGATTGCTTTTGGACCTATAATGCAGTGTCAGACTAGTATCTCTGGCAAGCTCCAGGATGGCTGGGGACAAACTTGGGCAAGCTGCAAACAGCAATGCGTAAAAATGGCTTCCTGGGCGATGTGCTTGGGCGAGTTCATTGAGCGTTATTGACAAAAAACTTTTCAATTTAGACTTAAAGCTTCACAGTGGACAGTTTTATGAGTCTGGTAGTCCAGATTGCTTTTGGACCTATCAGTCTGGCTAGTATCTCTGGCAAGCTCGATAAAACATGACCGTTGAACTCCAAGATGGCTGGGGACAAACTTGGCCAAGCAGTAAACAGCGATGCGGAAAAAATGGATGCCTGTGCGTTGTGCTCTGGTAAGATCATTTTGCTTTAACGTTGTTGACAAATAAACTTTTCAATTTTGACTTAGAGTTTCACAGTGGACTGTTTTATTACTGTAGTAGTCCAGATTGCTTTTGGACCTATCAGTCTGGCTTCTATCTCTGGATATAACATGACAGTTGAACTCCAAGATGGCTGGGGACAAACTTGGGCAAGCTGCAAACAGCGATGCGTAAACATGGCTGCCTTGGCGATGTGTTTGGGCGAGATCATTGAGCGTTATTGACAGGAAACTTTACAATTTAGACTTAAAGCTTCACAGTGGACTGTTTTATGAGTCTGGTAGTCCAGATTGATTTTGGACCTATCAGTCTGGCTAGTATATCTGGCAAGCTCGATAAAACATGACTGTTGAACTCCAAGATGGCTGGGGACAAACTTGGGCAAGCTGCAAACAGCGATGCGTAAACATGGCTGCCTGGGCGATGTGCTTGGGCGAGATCATTGAGCGTTATTGACAAAAAACTTTTCAATTTTGACTTAGAGTTTCACAGTGGACTGTTTTATTACTGTAGTAGTCCAGATTGCTGTTGCACCTATCAGTCTGGCTTGTATCTCTGGATATAACACGACAGTTGAACTCCAAGATGGCTGGGGACAAACTTGGGCAAGCTGCAAACAGCGATGCGTAAACATGGCTGCCTGGGTGATGTGCTTGTGCGAGATCATTGAGCGTTATTGACAAAAAACTTTACAATTTAGACTTAGAGTTTCACAGTGGACTGTTTTATTACTGTAGTAGTCCAGATTGCTGTTGCACCTATCAGTCTGGCTTGTATCTCTGGATATAACACGACAGTTGAACTCCAAGATGGCTGGGGACAAACTTGGGCAAGCTGCAAACAGCGATGCGTAAAAATGGCTGCCTGGGCGATGTGCTTGTGCGAGATCATTGAGCGTTATTGACAAAAAACTTTACAATTTAGACTTAAAGCTTCACAGTGGACTGTTTTATGAGTCTGGTACACAGAAAAAAAAGGTGTGCAATTTTTACACACTTGTGTGTGTCATTTCAGGAAAGCATGTGTTGAATTGTCTAAATGACACCTATGTGTGCTAAAATAGCACATACTTATTGTGATGATAAAAATAGCACACTGAACTATAGCACATTAATATTAAAATGTATTATTAATAAAACTTAATGTTGCATATTGAGTGATCTCTGCAATAAATAACTACACAAACATTTGGTAAAATACATGATGCAATGTATAACAATTATTTATGATGAACAAAATGCGAAAAACACATGGTAATGTCAATCTACAAGCACCATATACTTCTGTATCGATTATCTTTTTCTACAATGTAGAGTTTTCCGGATTTATTCTTTAAATGTAGGATACCATGGCAGTAAAAATCTTTAAACAGTACAACTTTTTCTATACCAGTTGCTGACACATGAAAGGCACAAAGTTTTCCATCATATCCTTCTAATTGGAGTGATTTTGTGATGAAAATCTTTTCATCATTGTATATTAAAATTTCTTCAATAATGCAGTATTCGAAACCAGTTTCATTTTGCATACGAATGACAGTTCCACTTTTGTAGTGAATACCATGAATGGACACACATTGTGATCTAAAAAACAACATTGAATTAATTTTAAACTAATAATGATAATTACCTTACACCATTTAGCGGAGTTTGGACTTCACCACAAACTTGTTCGAGTTTATGTTTGTAGCAGTCAAGATTAGATGGAGCCCCTATAATAGTTGCATGGTCAATTACAATGAATATAATCAATGAATTTAAAACAGCTGCACCCATTCATATACCTGAGATAATTTCATCACCTGGGTATATGAACCCTGATGTATACTGTCCAGGGCGAACAGCCAGATTGTAACATAACCACTGTTGATGCCGAATTGCAACCGATAGAGGAACATTTTTAAAACAGTTAGTGACAAAACCTTTCATTTGAGCATTCTTAGACTCAAATCGCATGCACCAGTGATGTCTGAGTGGACCAAACCTACAATATTTACAGCAATGATACACATACTTAAAAACAGAATAAACATGAGTACTCACAAAACCATCTGTTGAGGAAGATGGACAAGATAATGCATCTTAGGAGTGACAGAAATGTCTGGGTATATTCGAGTGAATGACTCAAGATACACTTGAACTAACCAAGCCAGACAAGCTGGATCATCTGGATGAACTTCAAATGTACATACCATATCAGAAATAGCCCAAAGAATGCAAAAGCATTCCCAGTGGTCATCATCTTCATTAACAAAGTTTCCAATTAGAAGTCAACCCCTTCAAAGACAGTGTGCATGATGTCGTATGGCAGACATTTTGTTATGTCAAAACCAACAAGGTCAAGAAGGGGACTACGACCATTTATTCCATAGGTGACCGAATGTCTAGACCCTCCTTCCCCTTCAATCAGCTGTAGATATTGGTATTCACTTACCCAACTTTTGATTCCCAGCTCTTGAGCCCAAGGGATTAGCCACTTCAATGTCATCGTAATAGATGATAAACTGAAGAGCAAATCGATGATAACTAAAGACTGGGTGCTGTTTATAGAAGACTCCATCACAGAAGTCTCGCATGATGTCATCAGAACTCTCATGTGTATAACTTAATTCCTGTCTGACAGCAGGATTACTTAGCAGACCCTGAAAGGTTTATAATTATAAAATTAATACACAAGGCATGAATTATATATACCTTTAAGGAAGAAAACAAATCAATGTAATATCCATATTGGCTAATCATTTCCAGTTTTTGTTCACCATTTGTCACATTCCACTCCCATTCATCACCAAGGCATACCGCTTGAGGTTTCTAAGTTGATGAATAATGCATATGTAATGAAGTGAATAACATACCTACAACTATTATGTTACTTACTACGTAATTAAAGTGTTCACAGTAATAACTTTCTCTGTAGTAGCGGGAGCTTAATTGGTTAAACACATCACCGAGGTTACAGACTGTTCGTATATCATTAGATAGTTCAGTAGTAAGTGTAATTTGTGACTGAAGGCAACTCTGAACTCTGTGAAATGTTTTATTGAATATCAAATCAATGAATGATTGAGTGGCAGTACACATTTTGTCAATACCACTATGAGTCAAAGATAGCTCATTTGTAATTCTCATTAAAAACATAGTACAATCCCACTCCAGATCCCATTCATGAGAATTTTGAAGCATATTAGAATGATTTTCAGAGAGATTCAGGTCATCGGTAATCTGTTCCGGATACAAAGATACATCCTGCTGCTCCAGAACATTCATTTCATCTATATACAATAAAATATACAATAATATATTATACATCATTATTTATGTACATATATTGTAATCTAGTAACTGAGTATAGTAATCCTCCTTCTCCCCACTTACCACTATGGAACCTGCCATAATGTTTCCTGAAACTTTCCCATCTTTTAAAAGCCATCCCACAGAACATACAATAGACTCTGAAGTTGGCATCATTTTCATGGCAACTTCTAATGTGTTTCATCAATAGTTTGTTAGTAAAACACTGAAAATCACAGAAGGAACAGTAGTACATTGTAGATTGGTCTTAGAATATATAATAAATATGTGCGTATGCGCATGCGCATGCGCAAGTTGTCTAACAACGCGGCATTTTTACCAGCTGCTCTCGTCGCCTCTCGAAGAAGAAAGGCCATGGACGACGGATTGGACGTGGACCTTACAGTTGAAGAACTCAGTGACCATTTATTAGGAACGGGTTTTCCTTATGAAATGGTGAAACGGCTTTCTGGTATGTTTATAACATAATTATAATTTATCATTTAAATACTTATACCGGTAAATATATATTATGCTCTATATATATATATATATATATATATATATATATATATATATATATATATAATAATTATACTGAATTGTTATAGATAATTTTATTGATGGTAACTCTTTAATTGATCTTATTGATGATTTTGAAGAATTTCAAGTCCTTGTACCACAAAGTGCCTTTAGAATGAAACTCAAGAAGCTTGTTAATTCTGATTTTTCACAAAAGACAGTAAGTATATATTAGTGTTGTTTTATTTAGCTATATATATATATATAACTAAAACCCCATTTAGTAAGGTATTGTGACTTTAGTTAACTAATAAAGTTGGAGTTACATAATTAATGTCTAACTATCTGTCTTAGGTAATGTATATGAAACCTGTAATAGTCCACCAAAGGTTCGTAAACACCCTTTGCAGTGTGATCAAACTCCTCTATGGAGGAAACGACTCAAACAATCACCACAGGCTCTGAGGCTTCCAAAGCCATGTCCTATGCCATCTGCATTTTCAGCAATTGTTCAGTCAGGTATAGCGAATCAAGACATAACCGGAAACATCAAGCTACGAATGCTACGGGAGTGTTCAATGTTTATGTATGGCCATTGTCCTAACCCTACTTCAGTAGAGTATGTAGAAATGGCAAAAGCCCTTTGTGATAAATATCCCCAGCTGCAAGACATCAACCCAAAAAATGGTGAATACTGGGTGAGTAAATGATAGATAAATACATCAATTGAATTTTAGCCTCATATAATTATATACATATAAATTATAATTGTTACACAGATTTCTGTGAAAGAATACCTCAGTCAAAGATTCAGAAACCTTCGAAGAGGAAGTGAACCACTGAATGTAAAGACAAAAGTTGTGACAGCTGCTATTGTTCACAATACAAAAGCAACATTGAAGGTACAGACACAGCAACCATTTGCATAAATGTACATGTATATGTGCATTATACTTATGTATGATACATTATTTCTAGACAAACTCAGAAGATGATGTCACATCTTATGAGCGCAATTGTGCAGCCTTGAAAATAGAGTGTACGAAAAAGAATATGAATCACAATGTTATTCGCCAACTACTTAAGTTAACACATCCTCGAAGAAGAGAAAACATATGTGATAGTCTGTCACATGTTACAAAGCTCTTAGATGAATATTCATTTTTCAATAACAAGATATGGGTAGGTACATAAATTGATATATGTGCTAATATTACTTGAAAATATGTCTATAAGATTTATGCTGAATTTGAGCTAATGATGGGTGCAGATATTGTCAAAAAAGTTACAGATAATTGGCTCAAATATGTTCCTGTTATTATGGCCGAAAAGAAGGATTTGTGTTCTGATCCCCAGACACATCAGGACCACATTACAGCACTTCGGTATTTGGACAAGTCATTTAGGTGTGGGCCATCAGTTAAGGCCCCAGCAGCTTTCAATATCTATGAGGTTTGTTTCTGGAATTATTGCTTAAATTTTAATCTGAATGCATGCTCTATTGTCATGCATGGCCAATGGGATAAGCATTTAAAAAAAATTCCTTTCTTTATCTACAGTCTGTCACTTCCATTGATGAGATTATCAAAAGAAATGTGTTTTCAGAGCCCAGACTTGTGCTCTTTGAAAACGAGAGTGGAGATGGTATATCACAAGCTTTTGTTGTTGCTGAAAAAACGATCTTGTTTGAAGTTACAGATGTCAACATCAGTCAAGCAATTTCTTCTATAATTGCAAGTTACTACGTATTTTTCGTGAGCTACCCAAAATCCATTCCAGCACTTTGCACACTTCTATTCTTTCAAGAATACTTATTAGAGTCTCCAGACTGTTCCATAAAAAAACCCGCTAGGTACTCTGCATACATTAACTCCATTATGAAAAAACTATAGATATAACTGTTATATAATTTGTTTCTGTTCCTTATTGTAAACATGTAGTATTATTTTTTAATCACACATGCAGTTTTATTGTAAATTTATGTTTTAACTGATTATTATTATAAAATTATTAGATGTCTTTCTGTTTTTATTCAGAATTATAATTTTTAAGAAATAACCTGTGTAAATTTAGCACATTAGAAAAACTATAATTATACACGTGTGCAGATTTAGCACACTCCTTTCATGTAACACATGTGTTATGTGTTGAAATCTGGGACAATAGTTTGACACATATTTGTGTGCTGAAATAGCACATATTTTTTTTGTGTGTGATAGGTCCAAAAGCAATCTGGACTACTACAGTAATAAAACAGTCCACTGTGAAACTCTAAGTCAAAATTGAAAAGTTTATTTGTCAACAACGTTAAAGCAAAATGATCTTACCAGAGCACAACGCACAGGCATCCATTTTTTCCGCATCGCTGTTTACTGCTTGGCCAAGTTTGTCCCCAGCCATCTTGGAGTTCAACGGTCATGTTTTATCGAGCTTGCCAGAGATACTAGCCAGACTGATAGGTCCAAAAGCAATCTGGACTACCAGACTCATAAAACAGTCCACTGTGAAGCTTTAAGTCTAAATTGTAAAGTTTTTTGTCAATAACGCTCAATGAACTCGCCCAAGCACATCGCCCAGGAAGCCATTTTTACGCATCGCTGTTTGCAGCTTGCCCATGTTTGTCCCCAGCCATCTTGGAGCTTGCCAGAGATACTAGTCTGACACTGCATTATAGGTCCAAAAGCAATCTGGACTACCAGACTCATAAAACAGTCCACTGTGAAGCTTTAAGTCTAAATTGTAAAGTTTTTTTGTCAATAACGCTCAATGATCTCGCACAAGCACATCACCCAGGCAGCCATTTAATTTTTACGCATCACTGTTTGTAGCTTGCCCAAGTTTGTCCCCAGCCATCTTGGAGCTTGCCAGAGATACTAGTCTGACACTGCATGATAGGTCCAAAAGCAATCTGGACTACCAGACTCATAAAACAGTCCACTGTGAAGCTTTAAGGCTAAATTGAAAAGGTTTTTTGTCAATAACGCTCAATGATCTTGCCCAAGCACATCGCCCAGGTAGCCATTTTTACGCATCGCTGTTTGCAGCTTGCCCAAGTTTGTCCCCAGCCATCTTGGAGCTTGTCAGAGATATACTAGTCTGACACTGCATGATAGGTCCAAAAGCAATCTGGACTACTACAGTAATAAAACAGTCCACTGTGAAGCTTTAAGTCTAAATTGTAAAGTTTCCTGTCAATAACGCTCAATGAACTCGCCCAAGCACATCGCCTGGGAAGCCATTTTTACGCATCGCTGTTTGCAGCTTGCCCAAGTTTGTCCCCAGCCATCTTGGAGTTCAACGGTCATGTTTTATCGAGCTTGCCAGAGATACTAGCCAGACTGATAGGTCCAAAAGCAATCTGGACTACCAGACTCATAAAACAGTCCACTGTGAAGCTTTAAGTCAAAATTGAAAAGTTTTTTGTCAATAACGCTCAATGAACTCACCCAAGCACATCGCCCAGGAAGCCGTTTTTACGCATCGCATTTTGCAGCTTGCCCAAGTTTGTCCCCAGCCATCTTGGAGCTTGCCAGAGATACTAGTCTGACACTGCATGATAGGTCCAAAAGCAATCTGGACTACCAGACTCGTAGAACAGTCCACTGTGAAGCTTTAAGTCTAAATTGAAAAGTTTTTTTGTCAATAACGCTCAATGATCTTGCCCAAGCACATCGCCCAGGTAGCCTTTTTTACGCATCGCTGTTTGCAGCTTGCCCAAGTTTGTCCCCAGCCATCTTGGAGCTTGTCAGAGATACTAGTCTGACACTGCATGATAGGTCCAAAACGCAATCTGGACTACTACAGTAATAAAACAGTCCACTGTGAAGCTTTAAGTCTAAATTGTAAAGTTTCCTGTCAATAACGCTCAATGATCTCGCCCAAACACATCGCCAAGGCAGCCATTTTTACGCATCGCTGTTTGCAGCTTGCCCAAGTTTGTCCCCAGCCATCTTGGAGTTCAACTGTCATGTTATATCCAGAGATAGAAGCCAGACTGATAGGTCCAAAAGCAATCTGGACTACTACAGTAATAAAACAGTCCACTGTGAAACTCTAAGTCAAAATTGAAAAGTTTATTTGTCAACAACGTTAAAGCAAAATGATCTTACCAGAGCACAACGCACAGGCATCCATTTTTTCCGCATCGCTGTTTACTGCTTGGCCAAGTTTGTCCCCAGCCATCTTGGAGTTCAACGGTCATGTTTTATCAAGCTTGCCAGAGATACTAGCCAGACTGATAGGTCCAAAAGCAATCTGGACTACCAGACTCATAAAACAGTCCACTGTGAAGCTTTAAGTCTAAATTGAAAAGTTTTTTGTCAATAACGCTCAATGAACTCGCCCAAGCACATCGCCCATGGCCAGGAAGCCATTTTTACGCATTGCTGTTTGCAGCTTGCCCAAGTTTGTCCCCAGCCATCCTGGAGCTTGCCAGAGATACTAGTCTGACACTGCATGATAGGTCCAAAAGCAATCTGGACTACACACAAAAAAAATATGTGCTATTTCAGCACACAAATATGTGTCAAACTATTGTCCCAGATTTCAACACATAACACATGTGCACAATTGCGCTCATAAGATGTGACATCATCTTCTGAGTTTGTCTAGAAATAATGTATCATACATAAGTATAATGCACATATACATGTACATTTATGCAAATGGTTGCTGTGTCTGTACCTTCAATGTTGCTTTTGTATTGTGAACAATAGCAGCTGTCACAACTTTTGTCTTTACATTCAGTGGTTCACTTCCTCTTCGAAGGTTTCTGAATCTTTGACTGAGGTATTCTTTCACAGAAATCTGTGTAACAATTATAATTTATATGTATATAATTATATGAGGCTAAAATTCAATTGATGTATTTATCTATCATTTACTCACCCAGTATTCACCATTTTTTGGGTTGATGTCTTGCAGCTGGGGATATTTATCACAAAGGGCTTTTGCCATTTCTACATACTCTACTGAAGTAGGGTTAGGACAATGGCCATACATAAACATTGAACACTCCCGTAGCATTCGTAGCTTGATGTTTCCGGTTATGTCTTGATTCGCTATACCTGACTGAACAATTGCTGAAAATGCAGATGGCATAGGACATGGCTTTGGAAGCCTCAGAGCCTGTGGTGATTGTTTGAGTCGTTTCCTCCATAGAGGAGTTTGATCACACTGCAAAGGGTGTTTACGAACCTTTGGTGGACTATTACAGGTTTCATATACATTACCTAAGACAGATAGTTAGACATTAATTATGTAACTCCAACTTATACATGTGTAGGTTACCTTGTAATTGAGAACTGTGCTCTGCAATGGGTTCATGGTTTTCTTGGTCTTGTAACTCCTCCAAGTCAACACTGTTGATAAGTGCCATACTCGTGGAAATCAAAGAATCACTTTGAACATCTGCAGTTATAGCATTTGAATGCTTTTAGGAAAAAAAAAACAAGTAGTGACATAGTTATGTGACCTACCATAATTAATAATAACTAGAAGTCCATGGCCATTATTAGTTAACTAAAGTCACAATACCTTACTAAATGGGGTTTTAGTTATATATATATATATAGCTAAATAAAACAACACTAATATATACTTACTGTCTTTTGTGAAAAATCAGAATTAACAAGCTTCTTGAGTTTCATTCTAAAGGCACTTTGTGGTACAAGGACTTGAAATTCTTCAAAATCATCAATAAGATCAATTAAAGAGTTACCATCAATAAAATTATCTATAACAATTCAGTATAATTATTATATATATATATATATATATATATATATATATATATATATATATATAGAGCATAATATATATTTACCGGTATAAGTATTTAAATGATAAATTATAATTATGTTATAAACATACCAGAAAGCCGTTTCACCATTTCATAAGGAAAACCCGTTCCTAATAAATGGTCACTGAGTTCTTCAACTGTAAGGTCCACGTCCAATCCGTCGTCCATGGCCTTTCTTCTTCGAGAGGCGACGAGAGCAGCTGGTAAAAATGCCGCGTTGTTAGACAACTTGCGCATGCGCATGCGCATACGCACATATTTATTATATATTCTAAGACCAATCTACAATGTACTACTGTTCCTTCTGTGATTTTCAGTGTTTTACTAACAAACTATTGATGAAACACATTAGAAGTTGCCATGAAAATGATGCCAACTTCAGAGTCTATTGTATGTTCTGTGGGATGGCTTTTAAAAGATGGGAAAGTTTCAGGAAACATTATGGCAGGTTCCATAGTGGTAAGTGGGGAGAAGGAGGATTACTATACTCAGTTACTAGATTACAATATATGTACATAAATAATGATGTATAATATATTATTGTATATTTTATTGTATATAGATGAAATGAATGTTCTGGAGCAGCAGGATGTATCTTTGTATCCGGAACAGATTACCGATGACCTGAATCTCTCTGAAAATCATTCTAATATGCTTCAAAATTCTCATGAATGGGATCTGGAGTGGGATTGTACTATGTTTTTAATGAGAATTACAAATGAGCTATCTTTGACTCATAGTGGTATTGACAAAATGTGTACTGCCACTCAATCATTCATTGATTTGATATTCAATAAAACATTTCACAGAGTTCAGAGTTGCCTTCAGTCACAAATTACACTTACTACTGAACTATCTAATGATATACGAACAGTCTGTAACCTCGGTGATGTGTTTAACCAATTAAGCTCCCGCTACTACAGAGAAAGTTATTACTGTGAACACTTTAATTACGTAGTAAGTAACATAATAGTTGTAGGTATGTTATTCACTTCATTACATATGCATTATTCATCAACTTAGAAACCTCAAGCGGTATGCCTTGGTGATGAATGGGAGTGGAATGTGACAAATGGTGAACAAAAACTGGAAATGATTAGCCAATATGGATATTACATTGATTTGTTTTCTTCCTTAAAGGTATATATAATTCATGCCTTGTGTATTAATTTTATAATTATAAACCTTTCAGGGTCTGCTAAGTAATCCTGCTGTCAGACAGGAATTAAGTTATACACATGAGAGTTCTGATGACATCATGCGAGACTTCTGTGATGGAGTCTTCTATAAACAGCACCCAGTCTTTAGTTATCATCGATTTGCTCTTCAGTTTATCATCTATTACGATGACATTGAAGTGGCTAATCCCTTGGGCTCAAGAGCTGGGAATCAAAAGTTGGGTAAGTGAATACCAGTGCAACGCTGTATTTGAAATGAATTTTTATTGATATAGGATGTTTCTATTTTACCCTTGCAAATATTCGACCTGCTTTTAGGTCATCCCTACGATGTATAAATCTTCTTGCAGTTGCAAAAACAAATCTTATAAAAACATTTGGATGTGATGCTCTTCTAGAACCATTTGTAAAACAAGTAAATCAGTTGTCTGAGGTAAAAGAATTTCAGTTTATCATTTTAATTACAAATTCAATTATTCAGGGATATGAATTAGAACTTTTAGATGGAGAGGTGATTAATATGTATGGGGCTGTAGTTTGTTTAGTTGGAGATATACCTGCTTCTAACTTTGTTGGAGGTTTCAAGGAAGGAGTGGGATTTGCTCTACGAAAATGTCGTGCTTGTTTAGCTGTTCAGTCTGATATATCTACAAAGGTACAATTATTATGATTATGTAAAATAACATATAAATCTAATTTTTTTATGCGACAGTTTAATGCCAAGGGTTTTACCTCAAGAACATCTCAAATGCATATTGAATATCTACAGCTGATTGAAGGGGAAGGAGGGTCTAGACATTCGGTCACCTATGGAATAAATGGTCGTAGTCCCCTTCTTGACCTTGTTGGTTTTGACATAACAAAATGTCTGCCATACGACATCATGCACACTGTCTTTGAAGGGGTTGCAATATCACATCTCAAACTACTACTAAACTATTGCATTGAGGAAATGAAATATATCTCCCTAGAGCAACTCAACTTGCTACTTAGGAGTCACAATTATGGACACTCTGAGAATGATACAAAGCCATCCCCAATATTTAAGGACTCTTCATCTTACCATATTAAACAATCAGGTATATGAAAGTGGCACACAAAATGTTATACCTAAGTATTATAATAATATTCATAATATTACATGTGCATCTTTTCATAGCTTCTCAGATGATGACCCTAGTACGACTTCTTCCACTTCTAATTGGAAACTTTGTTAATGAAGATGATGACCACTGGGAATGCTTTTGCATTCTTTGGGCTATTTCTGATATGGTATGTACATTTGAAGTTCATCCAGATGATTCAGCTTGTCTGGCTTGGTTAGTTCAAGTGTATCTTGAGTCATTCACTCGAATATACCCAGACATTTCTGTCACTCCTAAGATGCATTATCTTGTCCATCTTCCTCAACAGATGGTTTTGTGAGTACTCATGTTTATTCTGTTTTTAAGTATGTGTATCATTGCTGTAAATATTGTAGGTTTGGTCCACTCAGACATCACTGGTGCATGCGATTTGAGTCTAAGAATGCTCAAATGAAAGGTTTTGTCACTAACTGTTTTAAAAATGTTCCTCTATTGGTTGCAATTCGGCATCAACAGTGGTTATGTTACAATCTGGCTGTTCGCCCTGGACAGTATACATCAGGGTTCATATACCCAGGTGATGAAATTATCTCAGGTATATGAATGGGTGCAGCTGTTTTAAATTCATTGATTATATTCATTGTAATTGACCATGCAACTATTATAGGGGCTCCATCTAATCTTGACTGCTACAAACATAAACTCGAACAAGTTTGTGGTGAAGTCCAAACTCCGCTAAATGGTGTAAGGTAATTATCATTATTAGTTTAAAATTAATTCAATGTTGTTTTTTAGATCACAATGTGTGTCCATTCATGGTATTCACTACAAAAGTGGAACTGTCATTCGTATGCAAAATGAAACTGGTTTCGAATACTGCATTATTGAAGAAATTTTAATATACAATGATGAAAAGATTTTCATCACAAAATCACTCCAATTAGAAGGATATGATGGAAAACTTTGTGCCTTTCATGTGTCAGCAACTGATATAGAAAAAGTTGTACTGTTTAAAGATTTTTACTGCCATGGTATCCTACATTTAAAGAATAAATCCGGAAAACTCTACATTGTAGAAAAAGATAATCGATACAGAAGTATATGGTGCTTGTAGATTGACATTACCATGTGTTTTTCGCATTTTGTTCATCATAAATAATTGTTATACATTGCATCATGTATTTTACCAAATGTTTGTGTAGTTATTTATTGCAGAGATCACTCAATATGCAACATTAAGTTTTATTAATAATACATTTTAATATTAATGTGCTATAGTTCAGTGTGCTATTTTTATCATCACAATAAGTATGTGCTATTTTAGCACACATAGGTGTCATTTAGACAATTCAACACATGCTTTCCTGAAATGACACACACAAGTGTGTAAAAATTGCACACCTTTTTTTTCTGTGCATGCAGTGTCAGACTAGTATCTCTGACAAGCTCCAAGATGGCTGGGGACAAACTTGGGCAAGCTGCAAACAGCGATGCGTAAAAATGGCTACCTGGGCGATGTGCTTGGGCAAGATCATTGAGCGTTATTGACAAAAAACCTTTTCAATATCGACTTAAAGCTTCACAGTGGACTGTTTTATGAGTCTGGTAGTCCAGATTGCTTTTGGACCTATCATGCAGTGTCAGACTAGTATCTCTGGCAAGCTCCAAGATGGCTGGGGACAAACTTGGGGAAGCTGCAAAATGCGATGCGTAAAAACGGCTTCCTGGGCGATGTGCTTGGGTGAGTTCATTGAGCGTTATTGACAAAAAACTTTTCAATTTTGACTTAGAGTTTCACAGTGGACTGTTTTATTACTGTAGTAGTCCAGATTGCTTTTGGACCTATCAGTCTGGCTAGTATATCTGGCAAGCTCGATAAAACATGACTGTTGAACTCCAAGATGGCTGGGGACAAACTTGGGCAAGCTGCAAACAGCGATGCGTAAACATGGCTGCCTGGGCGATGTGCTTGGGCGAGATCATTGAGCGTTATTGACAAAAAACTTTTCAATTTTGACTTAGAGTTTCACAGTGGACTGTTTTATTACTGTAGTAGTCCAGATTGCTTTTGGACCTATCAGTCTGGCTAGTATATCTGGCAAGCTCGATAAAACATGACTGTTGAACTCCAAGATGGCTGGGGACAAACTTGGGCAAGCTGCAAACAGCGATGCGTAAACATGGCTGCCTGGGCGATGTGCTTGGGCGAGATCATTGAGCGTTATTGACAAAAAACTTTTCAATTTTGACTTAGAGTTTCACAGTGGACTGTTTTATTACTGTAGTAGTCCAGATTGCTGTTGCACCTATCAGTCTGGCTTGTATCTCTGGATATAACACGACAGTTGAACTCCAAGATGGCTGGGGACAAACTTGGGCAAGCTGCAAACAGCGATGCGTAAAAATGGCTGCCTGGGTGATGTGCTTGTGCGAGATCATTGAGCGTTATTGACAGGAAACTTTACAATTTAGACTTAAAGCTTCACAGTGGACTGTTTTATGAGTCTGGTAGTCCAGATTGCTTTTGGACCTATCATGCAGTGTCAGACTAGTATCTCTGGCAAGCTCCAGGATGGCTGGGGACAAACTTGGGCAAGCTGCAAACAGCAATGCGTAAAAATGGCTTCCTGGCCATGGGCGATGTGCTTGGGCGAGTTCATTGAGCGTTATTGACAAAAAACTTTTCAATTTAGACTTAAAGCTTCACAGTGGACTGTTTTATGAGTCTGGTAGTCCAGATTGCTTTTGGACCTATCAGTCTGGCTAGTATCTCTGGCAAGCTCGATAAAACATGACCGTTGAACTCCAAGATGGCTGGGGACAAACTTGGCCAAGCAGTAAACAGCGATGCGGAAAAAATGGATGCCTGTGCGTTGTGCTCTGGTAAGATCATTTTGCTTTAACGTTGTTGACAAATAAACTTTTCAATTTTGACTTAGAGTTTCACAGTGGACTGTTTTATTACTGTAGTAGTCCAGATTGCTTTTGGACCTATCAGTCTGGCTTCTATCTCTGGATATAACATGACAGTTGAACTCCAAGATGGCTGGGGACAAACTTGGGCAAGCTGCAAACAGCGATGCGTAAAAATGGCTGCCTTGGCGATGTGTTTGGGCGAGATCATTGAGCGTTATTGACAGGAAACTTTACAATTTAGACTTAAAGCTTCACAGTGGACTGTTTTATGAGTCTGGTAGTCCAGATTGATTTTGGACCTATCAGTCTGGCTAGTATATCTGGCAAGCTCGATAAAACATGACTGTTGAACTCCAAGATGGCTGGGGACAAACTTGGGCAAGCTGCAAACAGCGATGCGTAAACATGGCTGCCTGGGCGATGTGCTTGGGCGAGATCATTGAGCGTTATTGACAAAAAACTTTTCAATTTTGACTTAGAGTTTCACAGTGGACTGTTTTATTACTGTAGTAGTCCAGATTGCTTTTGCACCTATCAGTCTGGCTTGTATCTCTGGATATAACACGACAGTTGAACTCCAAGATGGCTGGGGACAAACTTGGGCAAGCTGCAAACAGCGATGCGTAAACATGGCTGCCTGGGCGATGTGCTTGGGCGAGATCATTGAGCGTTATTGACAGGAAACTTTACAATTTAGACTTAAAGCTTCACAGTGGACTGTTTTATGAGTCTGGTAGTCCAGATTGATTTTGGACCTATCAGTCTGGCTAGTATATCTGGCAAGCTCGATAAAACATGACTGTTGAACTCCAAGATGGCTGGGGACAAACTTGGGCAAGCTGCAAACAGCGATGCGTAAACATGGCTGCCTGGGCGATGTGCTTGGGCGAGATCATTGAGCGTTATTGACAAAAAACTTTTCAATTTTGACTTAGAGTTTCACAGTGGACTGTTTTATTACTGTAGTAGTCCAGATTGCTGTTGCACCTATCAGTCTGGCTTGTATCTCTGGATATAACACGACAGTTGAACTCCAAGATGGCTGGGGACAAACTTGGGCAAGCTGCAAACAGCGATGCGTAAACATGGCTGCCTGGGTGATGTGCTTGTGCGAGATCATTGAGCGTTATTGACAAAAAACTTTACAATTTAGACTTAGAGTTTCACAGTGGACTGTTTTATTACTGTAGTAGTCCAGATTGCTGTTGCACCTATCAGTCTGGCTTGTATCTCTGGATATAACACGACAGTTGAACTCCAAGATGGCTGGGGACAAACTTGGGCAAGCTGCAAACAGCGATGCGTAAAAATGGCTGCCTGGGTGATGTGCTTGTGCGAGATCATTGAGCGTTATTGACAAAAAACTTTACAATTTAGACTTAAAGCTTCACAGTGGACTGTTTTATGAGTCTGGTAGTCCAGATTGCTTTTGGACCTATCATGCAGTGTCAGACTAGTATCTCTGGCAAGCTCCAGGATGGCTGGGGACAAACTTGGGCAAGCTGCAAACAGCAATGCGTAAAAATGGCTTCCTGGCCATGGGCGATGTGCTTGGGCGAGTTCATTGAGCGTTATTGACAAAAAACTTTTCAATTTAGACTTAAAGCTTCACAGTGGACTGTTTTATGAGTCTGGTAGTCCAGATTGCTTTTGGACCTATCAGTCTGGCTAGTATCTCTGGCAAGCTCGATAAAACATGACCGTTGAACTCCAAGATGGCTGGGGACAAACTTGGCCAAGCAGTAAACAGCGATGCGGAAAAAAAGGATGCCTGTGCGTTGTGCTCTGGTAAGATCATTTTGCTTTAACGTTGTTGACAAATAAACTTTTCAATTTTGACTTAGTGTTTCACAGTGGACTGTTTTATGAATATGGTAGTCCAGATTACTTTTGGACCTATCAGTCTGGCTAGTATCTCTGGCAAGCTCGATAAAACATGACCGTTGAACTCCAAGATGGCTGGGGACAAACTTGGGCAAGCTGCAAACAGCGATGCGTAAAAATGGCTTCCTGGGCGATGTGCTTGGGCGAGTTCATTGAGCGTTATTGACAGGAAACTTTACAATTTAGACTTAAAGCTTCACAGTGGACTGTTTTATTACTGTAGTAGTCCAGATTGCTTTTGGACCTATCATGCAGTGTCAGACTAGTATCTCTGACAAGCTCCAAGATGGCTGGGGACAAACTTGGGCAAGCTGCAAACAGCGATGCGTAAAAATGGCTACCTGGGCGATGTGCTTGGGCAAGATCATTGAGCGTTATTGACAAAAAACCTTTTCAATATCGACTTAAAGCTTCACAGTGGACTGTTTTATGAGTCTGGTAGTCCAGATTGCTTTTGGACCTATCATGCAGTGTCAGACTAGTATCTCTGGCAAGCTCCAAGATGGCTGGGGACAAACTTGGGGAAGCTGCAAAATGCGATGCGTAAAAACGGCTTCCTGGGCGATGTGCTTGGGTGAGTTCATTGAGCGTTATTGACAAAAAACTTTTCAATTTTGACTTAGAGTTTCACAGTGGACTGTTTTATTACTGTAGTAGTCCAGATTGCTTTTGGACCTATCAGTCTGGCTAGTATATCTGGCAAGCTCGATAAAACATGACTGTGGAACTCCAAGATGGCTGGGGACAAACTTGGGCAAGCTGCAAACAGCGATGCGTAAACATGGCTGCCTGGGCGATGTGCTTGGGCGAGATCATTGAGCGTTATTGACAAAAAACTTTACAATTTAAACTTAAAGCTTCACAGTGGACTGTTTTATGAGTCTGGTAGTCCAGATTGCTTTTGGACCTATCAGTCTGGCTAGTATATCTGGCAAGCTCGATAAAACATGACTGTTGAACTCCAAGATGGCTGGGGACAAACTTGGGCAAGCTGCAAACAGCGATGCGTAAAAATGGCTGCCTGGGCGATGTGCTTGGGCAAGATCATTGAGCGTTATTGACAAAAAACTTTACAATTTAGACTTAAAGCTTCACAGTAGACTGTTTTATTACTGCAGTAGTCCAGATTGCTTTTGGACCTATCATGCAGTGTCAGACTAGTATCTCTGACAAGCTCCAAGATGGCTGGGGACAAACTTGGGCAAGCTGCAAACAGCGATGCGTAAAAGTGGCTACCTGGGCGATGTGCTTGGGCAAGATCATTGAGCGTTATTGACAAAAAAACTTTTCAATTTAGACTTAAAGCTTCACAGTGGACTGTTCTACGAGTCTGGTAGTCCAGATTGCTTTTGGACCTATCATGCAGTGTCAGACTAGTATTTCTGGCAAACTCGATATAACATGACCGTTGAACTCCAAGATGGCTGGGGACAAACTTGGGCAAGCTGCAAACAGCGATGCGTAAGAACATGGATGCCTGGGCGTGGTGCTCTGGTAAGATCATTGAGCTTTAACGTTGTTGACAAAAAAAGTTTTCAATTTTGACTTAGTGTTTCACAGTGGACTGTTTTATGAATATAGTAGTCCAGATTACTTTTGGACCTATCAGTCTGGCTAGTATCTCTGGCAAGCTCGATAAAACATGACCGTTGAACTCCAAGAGGGCTGGGGACAAACTTGGGCAAGCTGCAAACAACGATGCGTAAAAATGGCTACCTGGGCGATGTGCTTGGGCAAGATCATTGAGCGTTATTGACAAAAAACCTTTTCAATTTCGACTTAAAGCTTCACAGTGGACTGTTTTATGAGTCTGGTAGTCCAGATTGCTTTTGGACCTATCAGTCTGGCTAGTATATCTGGCAAGCTCGATAAAACATGACTGTGGAACTCCAAGATGGCTGGGGACAAACTTGGGCAAGCTGCAAACAGCGATGCGTAAACATGGCTGCCTGGGCGATGTGCTTGGGCGAGATCATTGAGCGTTATTGACAAAAAACTTTTCAATTTTGACTTAGAGTTTCACAGTGGACTGTTTTATTACTGTAGTAGTCCAGATTGCTTTTGCACCTATCAGTCTGGCTTGTATCTCTGGATATAACACGACAGTTGAACTCCAAGATGGCTGGGGACAAACTTGGGCAAGCTGCAAACAGCGATGCGTAAACATGGCTGCCTGGGCGATGTGCTTGGGCGAGATCATTGAGCGTTATTGACAGGAAACTTTACAATTTAGACTTAAAGCTTCACAGTGGACTGTTTTATGAGTCTGGTAGTCCAGATTGATTTTGGACCTATCAGTCTGGCTAGTATATCTGGCAAGCTCGATAAAACATGACTGTTGAACTCCAAGATGGCTGGGGACAAACTTGGGCAAGCTGCAAACAGCGATGCGTAAACATGGCTGCCTGGGCGATGTGCTTGGGCGAGATCATTGAGCGTTATTGACAAAAAACTTTTCAATTTTGACTTAGAGTTTCACAGTGGACTGTTTTATTACTGTAGTAGTCCAGATTGCTGTTGCACCTATCAGTCTGGCTTGTATCTCTGGATATAACACGACAGTTGAACTCCAAGATGGCTGGGGACAAACTTGGGCAAGCTGCAAACAGCGATGCGTAAACATGGCTGCCTGGGTGATGTGCTTGTGCAAGATCATTGAGCGTTATTGACAAAAAACTTTACAATTTAGACTTAGAGTTTCACAGTGGACTGTTTTATTACTGTAGTAGTCCAGATTGCTGTTGCACCTATCAGTCTGGCTTGTATCTCTGGATATAACACGACAGTTGAACTCCAAGATGGCTGGGGACAAACTTGGGCAAGCTGCAAACAGCGATGCGTAAAAATGGCTGCCTGGGTGATGTGCTTGTGCGAGATCATTGAGCGTTATTGACAAAAAACTTTACAATTTAGACTTAAAGCTTCACAGTGGACTGTTTTATGAGTCTGGTAGTCCAGATTGCTTTTGGACCTATCATGCAGTGTCAGACTAGTATCTCTGGCAAGCTCCAGGATGGCTGGGGACAAACTTGGGCAAGCTGCAAACAGCAATGCGTAAAAATGGCTTCCTGGCCATGGGCGATGTGCTTGGGCGAGTTCATTGAGCGTTATTGACAAAAAACTTTTCAATTTAGACTTAAAGCTTCACAGTGGACTGTTTTATGAGTCTGGTAGTCCAGATTGCTTTTGGACCTATCAGTCTGGCTAGTATCTCTGGCAAGCTCGATAAAACATGACCGTTGAACTCCAAGATGGCTGGGGACAAACTTGGCCAAGCAGTAAACAGCGATGCGGAAAAAAAGGATGCCTGTGCGTTGTGCTCTGGTAAGATCATTTTGCTTTAACGTTGTTGACAAATAAACTTTTCAATTTTGACTTAGTGTTTCACAGTGGACTGTTTTATGAATATGGTAGTCCAGATTACTTTTGGACCTATCAGTCTGGCTAGTATCTCTGGCAAGCTCGATAAAACATGACCGTTGAACTCCAAGATGGCTGGGGACAAACTTGGGCAAGCTGCAAACAGCGATGCGTAAAAATGGCTTCCTGGGCGATGTGCTTGGGCGAGTTCATTGAGCGTTATTGACAGGAAACTTTACAATTTAGACTTAAAGCTTCACAGTGGACTGTTTTATTACTGTAGTAGTCCAGATTGCTTTTGGACCTATCATGCAGTGTCAGACTAGTATCTCTGACAAGCTCCAAGATGGCTGGGGACAAACTTGGGCAAGCTGCAAACAGCGATGCGTAAAAATGGCTACCTGGGCGATGTGCTTGGGCAAGATCATTGAGCGTTATTGACAAAAAACCTTTTCAATATCGACTTAAAGCTTCACAGTGGACTGTTTTATGAGTCTGGTAGTCCAGATTGCTTTTGGACCTATCATGCAGTGTCAGACTAGTATCTCTGGCAAGCTCCAAGATGGCTGGGGACAAACTTGGGGAAGCTGCAAAATGCGATGCGTAAAAACGGCTTCCTGGGCGATGTGCTTGGGTGAGTTCATTGAGCGTTATTGACAAAAAACTTTTCAATTTTGACTTAGAGTTTCACAGTGGACTGTTTTATTACTGTAGTAGTCCAGATTGCTTTTGGACCTATCAGTCTGGCTAGTATATCTGGCAAGCTCGATAAAACATGACTGTGGAACTCCAAGATGGCTGGGGACAAACTTGGGCAAGCTGCAAACAGCGATGCGTAAACATGGCTGCCTGGGCGATGTGCTTGGGCGAGATCATTGAGCGTTATTGACAAAAAACTTTACAATTTAAACTTAAAGCTTCACAGTGGACTGTTTTATGAGTCTGGTAGTCCAGATTGCTTTTGGACCTATCAGTCTGGCTAGTATATCTGGCAAGCTCGATAAAACATGACTGTTGAACTCCAAGATGGCTGGGGACAAACTTGGGCAAGCTGCAAACAGCGATGCGTAAAAATGGCTGCCTGGGCGATGTGCTTGGGCAAGATCATTGAGCGTTATTGACAAAAAACTTTACAATTTAGACTTAAAGCTTCACAGTAGACTGTTTTATTACTGCAGTAGTCCAGATTGCTTTTGGACCTATCATGCAGTGTCAGACTAGTATCTCTGACAAGCTCCAAGATGGCTGGGGACAAACTTGGGCAAGCTGCAAACAGCGATGCGTAAAAGTGGCTACCTGGGCGATGTGCTTGGGCAAGATCATTGAGCGTTATTGACAAAAAAACTTTTCAATTTAGACTTAAAGCTTCACAGTGGACTGTTCTACGAGTCTGGTAGTCCAGATTGCTTTTGGACCTATCATGCAGTGTCAGACTAGTATTTCTGGCAAACTCGATATAACATGACCGTTGAACTCCAAGATGGCTGGGGACAAACTTGGGCAAGCTGCAAACAGCGATGCGTAAGAACATGGATGCCTGGGCGTGGTGCTCTGGTAAGATCATTGAGCTTTAACGTTGTTGACAAAAAAAGTTTTCAATTTTGACTTAGTGTTTCACAGTGGACTGTTTTATGAATATAGTAGTCCAGATTACTTTTGGACCTATCAGTCTGGCTAGTATCTCTGGCAAGCTCGATAAAACATGACCGTTGAACTCCAAGAGGGCTGGGGACAAACTTGGGCAAGCTGCAAACAACGATGCGTAAAAATGGCTACCTGGGCGATGTGCTTGGGCAAGATCATTGAGCGTTATTGACAAAAAACCTTTTCAATTTCGACTTAAAGCTTCACAGTGGACTGTTTTATGAGTCTGGTAGTCCAGATTGCTTTTGGACCTATCAGTCTGGCTAGTATATCTGGCAAGCTCGATAAAACATGACTGTTGAACTCCAAGATGGCTGGGGACAAACTTGGGCAAGCTGCAAACAGCGATGCGTAAACATGGCTGCCTGGGCGATGTGCTTGGGCGAGATCATTGAGCGTTATTGACAAAAAACTTTACAATTTAAACTTAAAGCTTCACAGTGGACTGTTTTATGAGTCTGGTAGTCCAGATTGCTTTTGGACCTATCAGTCTGGCTAGTATATCTGGCAAGCTCGATAAAACATGACTGTTGAACTCCAAGATGGCTGGGGACAAACTTGGGCAAGCTGCAAACAGCGATGCGTAAAAATGGCTGCCTGGGCGATGTGCTTGGGCAAGATCATTGAGCGTTATTGACAAAAAACTTTACAATTTAGACTTAAAGCTTCACAGTAGACTGTTTTATTACTGCAGTAGTCCAGATTGCTTTTGGACCTATCATGCAGTGTCAGACTAGTATCTCTGACAAGCTCCAAGATGGCTGGGGACAAACTTGGGCAAGCTGCAAACAGCGATGCGTAAAAGTGGCTACCTGGGCGATGTGCTTGGGCAAGATCATTGAGCGTTATTGACAAAAAAACTTTTCAATTTAGACTTAAAGCTTCACAGTGGACTGTTCTACGAGTCTGGTAGTCCAGATTGCTTTTGGACCTATCATGCAGTGTCAGACTAGTATTTCTGGCAAACTCGATATAACATGACCGTTGAACTCCAAGATGGCTGGGGACAAACTTGGGCAAGCTGCAAACAGCGATGCGTAAGAACATGGATGCCTGGGCGTGGTGCTCTGGTAAGATCATTGAGCTTTAACGTTGTTGACAAAAAAAGTTTTCAATTTTGACTTAGTGTTTCACAGTGGACTGTTTTATGAATATAGTAGTCCAGATTACTTTTGGACCTATCAGTCTGGCTAGTATCTCTGGCAAGCTCGATAAAACATGACCGTTGAACTCCAAGAGGGCTGGGGACAAACTTGGGCAAGCTGCAAACAACGATGCGTAAAAATGGCTACCTGGGCGATGTGCTTGGGCAAGATCATTGAGCGTTATTGACAAAAAACCTTTTCAATTTCGACTTAAAGCTTCACAGTGGACTGTTTTATGAGTCTGGTAGTCCAGATTGCTTTTGGACCTATCAGTCTGGCTAGTATATCTGGCAAGCTCGATAAAACATGACTGTTGAACTCCAAGATGGCTGGGGACAAACTTGGGCAAGCTGCAAACAGCGATGCGTAAACATGGCTGCCTGGGCGATGTGCTTGGGCGAGATCATTGAGCGTTATTGACAAAAAACTTTACAATTTAAACTTAAAGCTTCACAGTGGACTGTTTTATGAGTCTGGTAGTCCAGATTGCTTTTGGACCTATCAGTCTGGCTAGTATATCTGGCAAGCTCGATAAAACATGACTGTTGAACTCCAAGATGGCTGGGGACAAACTTGGGCAAGCTGCAAACAGCGATGCGTAAAAATGGCTGCCTGGGCGATGTGCTTGGGCAAGATCATTGAGCGTTATTGACAAAAAACTTTACAATTTAGACTTAAAGCTTCACAGTAGACTGTTTTATTACTGCAGTAGTCCAGATTGCTTTTGGACCTATCATGCAGTGTCAGACTAGTATCTCTGACAAGCTCCAAGATGGCTGGGGACAAACTTGGGCAAGCTGCAAACAGCGATGCGTAAAAGTGGCTACCTGGGCGATGTGCTTGGGCAAGATCATTGAGCGTTATTGACAAAAAAACTTTTCAATTTAGACTTAAAGCTTCACAGTGGACTGTTCTACGAGTCTGGTAGTCCAGATTGCTTTTGGACCTATCATGCAGTGTCAGACTAGTATTTCTGGCAAACTCGATATAACATGACCGTTGAACTCCAAGATGGCTGGGGACAAACTTGGGCAAGCTGCAAACAGCGATGCGTAAGAACATGGATGCCTGGGCGTGGTGCTCTGGTAAGATCATTGAGCTTTAACGTTGTTGACAAAAAAAGTTTTCAATTTTGACTTAGTGTTTCACAGTGGACTGTTTTATGAATATAGTAGTCCAGATTACTTTTGGACCTATCAGTCTGGCTAGTATCTCTGGCAAGCTCGATAAAACATGACCGTTGAACTCCAAGAGGGCTGGGGACAAACTTGGGCAAGCTGCAAACAACGATGCGTAAAAATGGCTACCTGGGCGATGTGCTTGGGCAAGATCATTGAGCGTTATTGACAAAAAACCTTTTCAATTTCGACTTAAAGCTTCACAGTGGACTGTTTTATGAGTCTGGTAGTCCAGATTGCTTTTGGACCTATCAGTCTGGCTAGTATATCTGGCAAGCTCGATAAAACATGACTGTTGAACTCCAAGATGGCTGGGGACAAACTTGGGCAAGCTGCAAACAGCGATGCGTAAACATGGCTGCCTGGGCGATGTGCTTGGGCGAGATCATTGAGCGTTATTGACAAAAAACTTTACAATTTAAACTTAAAGCTTCACAGTGGACTGTTTTATGAGTCTGGTAGTCCAGATTGCTTTTGGACCTATCAGTCTGGCTAGTATATCTGGCAAGCTCGATAAAACATGACTGTTGAACTCCAAGATGGCTGGGGACAAACTTGGGCAAGCTGCAAACAGCGATGCGTAAAAATGGCTGCCTGGGCGATGTGCTTGGGCAAGATCATTGAGCGTTATTGACAAAAAACTTTACAATTTAGACTTAAAGCTTCACAGTAGACTGTTTTATTACTGCAGTAGTCCAGATTGCTTTTGGACCTATCATGCAGTGTCAGACTAGTATCTCTGACAAGCTCCAAGATGGCTGGGGACAAACTTGGGCAAGCTGCAAACAGCGATGCGTAAGAACATGGATGCCTGGGCGTGGTGCTCTGGTAAGATCATTGAGCTTTAACGTTGTTGACAAAAAACTTTTAAATTTTGACTTAGTGTTTCACAGTGGACTGTTTTATGAATCTGGTAGTCCAGATTTTTTTTGGACCTATCATGCAGTGTCTGACCAGTATCTCTGGCAAGCTCGATAT